>JARKHS020016282.1:0-23992 GCA_030143305.2 Amblyomma americanum | reverse complement strand
TGTGCCCCAGGAAAACAAAAACAAACGCACCGTTATGCTTACTCTGAAACACATTAGCAATATTAAGTGTCTCTTGCGGTTGCCTACTGAGGCGAATAATAATGCGAGCCTGATCGACCAGAACATGTTGTGCAAGAAATGTCAGAAAAAGGGAGACCACGCTCTGTACAGAAAAAAGCATCCACGTTTGTCGGGTGATGCATGGATGGCCGCCAAGCGATTTTGTCGGCACAACGGCTGCCGAAATAAGTTCCCTTCATACAGCACGGATAGGGGCTCTCTTTCCGAAGCTCTGACACAAAAAGCAGGATGTCGCCCGTGTGATGGACTGCTGAAACACGAGGCATTACGGTCTGTTCGTGAAGATCTGGGTGCCTTTGTGCCCAGCCTGTACTATGCCGTGAAGCGCGTTATTTGAGTTATGGGCTACATATGTAAGGAGGGGGTCACACAGACGATCTCTGCCGGAGAAAGAGCATTTTATTTATTTATTGTAAGCAGCGAGATAAAGCCTACATATATTTCATAACCTATAGGTTATGAAATAGCGAGAGCGGCAGTTCAACACTTACGGATCAGAATGACGGCTTGACGTTGCCAAATAAGCTATACTCGAAAGACCCGTTTAAAGGCTGTGCACTGGCATCGAGGTGATATTTCTTATTGGTGCAAGGAACCAGCATGCAGGCCAGTGCTGGAAATTTCCTTTTCGTTTTTTTTTTGTCTGAACCCTTTTCATCATCGAGATGTTTGTACCTTCAGATAGCAAGAATTCAGGATTAAGGTTAACTATTTCCTTCACCGAGACCGTAACACTAGCCACTAGTGGTTGATGAACTACCCCGTATCGCAGTCTTGAGTGCCCTCTGCACGATGTCAGCGCACGTTAAAGAATCTCAGGTGGTCGAAATTATCCGGGGCCCCCCACTACGGCGTCCCTCATAGCCTGAGTCGCTTTAGGACGTTAGGCCCCATAAAACAATACCAAATATTTATTCGTTTTATTCCCGCAGGTGTGGTTCCCGCACACAACGCAGTGGAGGAATTCCGAAGTTATTGTTATGTGTAAAAGCGCAGACAGAGAAAAATCATAGTGCAGCGAAACAGTCCAATGCTTAATTTTTTTTTCCACAGAATTTACACTGATACTTTAGCTGAATTGTTGAACGTTAACTACAGATCACACCCGCCGTGTTGACTAAGTTGCTACGGCATTCTGCTGGCAAACACAAAATCAGTTTCAATTCCCAGCCGCGGTGGCCTAATTCTGAAAGAGGCGATATTAAAAACGCCTCTGTACTGGGGTTCCCGTGCTCGTTAATACGGTGTAAACAGGATTTGTGACATAAATTGCGCCATGCATCATATTACAGGTGCATATTTAACGCGCAAAAAGAAACACTCATTTTAAAGGCACATATTGCACCACGAACATCTCTTTCCGAAATGCCGAAGCGGACATGAAAAATATATGCGTACCTTCGACTCATAGGCCCAAAATTTGCAATCGTAAGAGTAAAGCATAAAAGCCCGAACTTGCAACTGCAAACAGGCAAGCGGCCTTTTACGCTTGGGAAACCTTTGTGACCAAGGATGACTAATAGACGCAAACGATGAAACAAACAAAAAGGCGCTAATACACTTTTTTTTTTGCGAAAACAGGTCGAAAGGCCATGCGGGGAATGCGCCCCTGTTATTCCAGCAACGAACTGTGCAATACGGGTTTCCATATCTTAGAGAAAATTGGGAGTCCGGGCGCCTTGCATGGCGTTTGTTTGCGATAGGAACTAGGTCAATTCTATTCGTTCGTTCTTATTGCTTCCCGCACCCGTCGCGCTGGGTCGGTAGCAATGGCATTCTGGTAATGAACGCAAGGACGCGACTTCGATTCCCGGCCGCTGAGGGCGCTTTTCGATGGAGCCGGTAATGCAAAGGCACTCTTCTTCCCAGATTTCAGCGCATGTTCAAGTACCCTATATGAACTCGAAATTAATATGAAGCAGCTATCTCGTCTTCGGCACGTGAAAGCCTATTAATAAGTATTGCTCCTGGGTTGGAACTAATTTATTGCTTTTAGATTTGAGCTGTGCAACGTAAGAGCGCAGAACTGCTCGGTAAAGTGCACCGGAAGCCTCTCGGCATGAACATGTGCAACTCGCAACACCTGTACTTTCTTTCATTTTTGTTAAATTTCTTCAGGCATTCACTTTTGATCGATAGAATAACAGCGGCGCTGAAAGCGCGACATCACCACGGATATACTTCGCTCGAAAAGAAATTAATTTACGCGTATGCATTTCTTCTTTCCTTGTAAGCTGTGCCTGCTGTCGACCCTTCGCACCGCGTTTTTCAAGATCAACGGCTCTTGGCTACCGCTAGGTTTGTCGCTTTTTTTTGCTTCGCGCAAGAGACGACCAATATCGAAGAGCTTAGGCACTCCCGACCTGTCCCATCCTCTAAGCGTTACGAAATCGATTCAACGGGCAAAATAATTCAGAAGGGAGGCGATAATGGAAAGCGTCGCCCCCGGAAGCTTTGCGATCCGATTTTCAAATCGCCTGATGCCGCGCAGTGCTTTGCGAGATAATCCTGTCTACGAATGCTCTTCCCTAATTTCTCTCCTCGCGTACCTGTAGCTATCGCCAGCAGGTGCACCGTATCCCTGTCATCATGCCGCTGTATACGTACTGGTCGTAACGTGTCTGACAGATCGGGCTGAAAAAAAAAATAATGTTGTAAGGGGCCTCGTTTCCTTTTGTGCTTTTTTTTTCTATACCCCTCCCCCTTTACCCCCCCCCCCCCCCCCAACTACGCTGTAGATGAGAGCGCCACAACGAATTAGATGTTGCGTAAGCCCTTAATGCTCTTGCCAGTAGCAGATGACGTCGCGGGTCTGTCTGCTCCGTTACCGGAGTACACAACTCCGCGAGCAGTCTTACCGCGTCCGCGCACACCCTCTTTCATCCACTGTCCTGAATGTTCAGCCTCGCTAGCCTTATCTGCGCGATCGCCCGCAGTGCTGCGCGCGAAGCGGCTTACATCAGGGGCATCCGTGATGACAGCCTGGCGAAAAAAATAATAAAAAAAGCTGATCCCCCCCCCCCCCCCTCCCTCCCTCCTGTCAAGCGTCGTCAGTACGGCCAGTGAGAAAGCCATATAAAGTACCGCTTTGCTGTCACTGCCGTAGTGTCTCGCCACTGAAGAGATAGAGAAAAAAAAGGTGCAGCAACGAAATGGCTTAAAAAAAACATTAAATTACTTTCTCTCTCTCTGGCTTCATAAAAAAAGAAAATGACGAAACAAATACGAATTAGACAAATGGCTACAAATGTTGGTGAAAAAAAAATAGAGAAAGAGCACACTCAAACTGTAATGACCGCTTTGTTTTCAATTTATTTTTATTCACACACGCAGGCGCCTCCGTTCGTCCAACCAAGAGCTGTAAGTGCTGAAAGCCCGAATGCTCTTCTCCCAAGTGGGAAGGACTCCTCTTCAGCTCCTGAAAAAGGAAAGGTGTAATAAGAGAACGCCACAAAAAAAAAAGATATTGTCAGATGAGAATAAGGATAAAAAGTGGAGCTAATCGTGGATCACGCAACAAGATGAAATTAAACCACGTTCCATGTCCAACATTCTCGGCCAAAAATTTTGAAAATTGAAAAAATTCTAAGATACTATCCTGGAAATATTGAAGGTAATGGTAAATTCTTCTGATATGTAGCAAAATCTTTCCTTTAAAGCGTTTCCATCGATCGCACTGAACAGTTAAAACTGCCACAGAAAACCAATGGGGAACGCTTTTGACGATAGCAAAAACTTTAATAGAAAAAAAATCCAAGACTGCCGTCGGGTGACCTGCGGGTATATTGGTTGTTATAGTGAAATCTTACATTCCATGAAAAAATTGCCTTCATCAACGGTTTCCCGCTCAAAAATGTTTTTGTCTAGAATTGTTGGGTATGTGTCTTACACTTGACCTACGTTTTCTCCCGCAAGTGAACCTACAGCCCTCACACTTGTCTCCTTGGCCGCAGATTTAGAATTAAAAAAGTGTAGTATATACAGGGAGCAAAATGATATTTACCTTTGTAGTTACCAAAGTCACCCAAATTTTTATTTCACATTTTACACTTTACTAGCCTTCTCACGCTAGATCCCAAATGGTACAATCTATCATGAATCGTGTGTCAACTCACTGCTTCATTCCATCGTAAATCCAAGCGTCTATACTCAAGGTGCACTCACTGAGGAGATCGCCATCTCACGAACAGCAGCGCCTGCCAATGCAGTCCAGGTCAAGTAATTTAGAATAAAGGAAGTAGCGCGGCTCTACACAGGCGCGTCCAATGCATTAGAAGGAAGAAGACAATGCGCTGAAAGCCCAAGGGACAGGGACTCCGAAACTTTTTTTTTTGAGGGGGGGGGGGGGGCAAACTTCGAGCGTATTTTGTTATTTATTTATTCAATGCTCATTTGCATAATATATGTAATATACTTTTTATTTTTCAATGTTGAAAGATTGATGCAAACTGTCACGCTGTTGTGACGACACTTCAGCAGTCAGTAAGACAACGAAAAAACTTCCAAAAGAAACTGTTTAAGGGACTGACTCGCGCCCACTAAGAACTGAATGACTCGGCGGCGGCGATAGCCACAAGCGTGCTGGGCGGTCATCGAACTGAATGCCTGCAGTTCTTGGCCGCGCCCAATTTAAAGCTGGCAAGGAACTTCGAAATAAATAACCAAAAGCAACTACAACAATATGGAAAACTGTAGAAACATTTGCACGTGACGATCAATGGAGGTAAGTCTGGTCGCATCTCGCATTACAAAACAAAATGATAAAGCCGCGTGCCGGCGGTTTTGAGTGCGAACAAACAAACGGGCCAAATATATTCACGGCAATACAAAACGAATTGAAATGGGAAGCTTTACAGATGGGAAGCTTTATGCACGAGGAGTGATCAATTGCATTAAAAAATTTTGTGCATAGTTTGTTTAAATTCTGATAATCCTGATCATGCACACGGGTCAGACAGTCGGCTTCTGTTGGGACATGACTGAATAAGGTTACTCATGTACGAAATGCTTTACAACTGGCTACGAAGCCAAGTAGCTCAGCCCCACTGTGTTTTTCATTAAAAGAGTCCTAGAAATGAAGTGTTTCGATTGTCAGAAATCTGACCCAAGTGCAAGCAATTGGAGACTGGGGGGGAGGGGGGGGGACGCTGCCCTCTCTGGAAAAATGTTGGGGATGGGAGGCGACTGCCCCCTCGCTGAACGAGCAAACCGTCGCTGAACGAGTGCCAGGAGCAAATAATTTCTTCGTGGCTATTCTCTCAACAGACTGAAGAGCATTGGTCGCACGTAAATGCGCAGGAAGTGTCACCAGGACTTTCAACAAGCCTTATACATTTGTTTAAACCTTGTCAAATATTACGCCAGATTTTAAACAGTTCTCGATGGTTTGAAACTTATGCATGAGAGGTCGCATGTAAAATGTTCACGCGGTGGCTTTCCAACACTGCTTTCGCGGTCGCCAGTTGAAATAGGGAGCTATGGCATGCGCATGCTCGTGGGGATAGCTGCAGGCAGGAGAATCGCGGGGTATACGGACATTCTTCGCTGGGTAGTTTGATGTGGTTTATGAGGGTTTAACGTCCCACAGTGACTCAGGCTATGAGGGACGCCGTAGTGGAGGCTCCAGAAATTTCGACCACCTGGGGTTCTTTAACGTGCACTGACATCGCACAGTACACGGGCCTCTAGAATTTCGCCTCCATCGAAATTCGACCACCGCGGCCGGGATCGAACCCGCGTCTTTCGGGTCAGCAGCCGAGCGCCATAACCACTCAGCCACCGCGGCGGCTCTTCGCAGGGTAGTCACTGTGCCGCCGTTGGACACGTGATCCAGATTGACTTGTTCCCACTGAACGCACGTGACTGAAAATGAGTCAGTAATGGTTTAACGTTTGAGATACTCATGCGTACTTCTATATGGCATCGGGGAAGTGCGGGTATTTAGAATCATGTCCTTGCTTCTCGCTTCAGCAGAAGTGCTAGCGCGGGAAGTGGCGCTGGAGTGAACGGAGGGTGATTACTGAAGTTCGCATCCACTATTTCCCTTCATCAAGACAGAACGCCACGAAGAGAAACAAAATCGTCGTCCCTGCCGAAGGAAAACTGTGCGTAGGTCTTATGCAATTATTTCAACGGGGGTGGATACGTGGCCGGTGGGATTCTGGCACCATTGCTAAAGCGACTCTACTGATGCGCGGGACGGTGAAAACGCGCTAGTTTAGCGCGCAGATATGAACACAGCAAAGATTCCGACCTTCCCATTGGTCAATGAGGGAACAGCCGCACTGGCTTTTGCTGCGATTATATGATAAAGTAATAACAGGGCGAGTCAAACATTTTGAATGGTGCGCGTTTGCCCATTTGTGGTCTTCATCCGACCTGGTCCTCCGCATAGAACTGGCGAAGGTCATAACAGGCCGTATTCGCCGCCGGCACGCGCAGGCTTAACGAACTGCTCTCCTAACGTCTCTGTGGCCGAGGAATTTCCCTCTTTCGCAGCTGACAGCTGTCAAAGACACGACGCAGGAACCGCGCTCGCGTCGTCAGGAAAATACCAGGGGGGGGGGGGGGGGGCACGCTGGGCGTGGCCGGACGCGCGCCCGGCGATGGCACGCGCCTCCGCCCCAGTGAGCCGCAGCCACGCGCGGTGCTGGCGCGCTCGGGGCACTGTCACGCCGGGAGACGGGCCGCCGTCGCTGGCGCGCGTCGCCGGCTGCCTCATCCACGGCCCGCTGACCGCGCACGTCACGAGCCGCGTTCTCCGGGCATCCTCTTCGGCGGCTTCTTCCGACGGCTCCGTCGAAGCGGCCGCCCGGCAGTGGCAGGAGAGCGCGATCGAACGTCAGGGCGGATGGGGTGAAGGAGCGGTGCCTCCCTGCAGCGCCTTTGTTCTCCCCGAAAGAGAGGGAATGCGCGCTGCGGGGGAACGCTGGGACCGCTACGCTAAGCCCCACGTCACGCCATCGAAGGGTGGTCACCAGGACGGCGGCCCATGTGCCGCGGCCCTCGCTCCGCCTTCCATGCGATGACCCTCGCGCACCGTACAGCGTGGGTACACCGCGCACGAAACTCGCCATTCAGCCACGCTGTGCGTGCCCATCGCCGGTCAAGCCCTATTAATTTTTTTTTCATTAACATCACGTTTTCTTCCAAACATTCCTTCAGGCAGTTCAGCGCTAGTCTTTAAGTTACCTAGCCTGTTGCAGTTGGTCTGCGGGACAGGCATTGTTCCCTGCGTCTTTGTTTCTGAACGACTGATTTTTTTTTCATCTGAGCGCTTCGGATTACAAGCAAGTATGGATTTGTTCTGAGCACTTCGGGCATAAAGATGTGTTACGAACGTTACGAGATGCGCTACGAGATGCAATGGCCATACAATGAAACGTATTAAACGAAGTGATATGGCGCATGCGCAGCGCAGCGTTTCTTCATTCCGTGATTAAAAAAGAAGAGCTTCAATTAAAAAGGAATGGCCCGCGGGCATTTTTTTGGGAAGGAAAGGAGATGGGGGAGGGAACATTGTAATCCAAGGATGTTGTTCTGGGTCGGCAATTCCGGCAAAAGGGGTTGTGCATTCCGAGGAAAGGTCCAATCTTCTTCGTGTTTGGCGATTCTCTAGTCTTGTATGCATTGTGATGACATGGCTTTCGGGGTCAGATCACATTGTGTTCAACTTTGTTTATTGCTTTAATTTCATTCTTAAGAAATGAGGCTGAGGTTAAAGCCGCAAACAAGCGCTTTGTCAGCCGTCAACCCTCGTCGACATAGCAACAGCTTAGACGAGTGGCTCGCAGTCACATGATTTCAAGTAAAACAAAATCAAATAAAAATGCAAATAACACACAAGTCGCAGACATGATAAAATACATTACATGAGAACTTCATGCCCTGAAAAAATAGGAAATGCAAAATAAAAATAACAAATTCAATACAAACACATGCAATTTTAAATGCGCACAGCAGTCCACATGCAGCACTTATTATACTCTGCACAGATTACAATGTACAAAATTTCCCAGCAGATATACTATCATTGGGCCATGAGGTATGTTGTGTTATTGGGGAGACATACCTTAATTGGGAGGGTGTGAGATTTAGTGTGTCAATACCGTCGTTATGGAGGGTGTCAACTAACCTTGGCAGTGTACTTTTTAACATTTGTGAACCTTAGTTAGTCCAGGATCAAGGTATATTTCAAATTTCTAATCTTCTAGTGTGGTACGTGGCAACGTTTTGCTCTAGATACCCTAAATGGTATAAAGTTACGATATTTTCGTTAATGCTCAGGCTGTATTTACGTATAAGACTGCGGGTGTATATGAGCTGTATCTTGGGTATGTTATATTTCGTAAATAAATTAGCAGTGCGTTCAGTATACGGGACATTGACTATTACGCATACTACCTTTTTCTGTCTTAGAAATAGCTTATTCAGGTTTGAATCCGTCGCTGTGCCCCAAACAAGATGGCATTAATTTATATGGGTAACGAGCAAATTATTACAGATAAACAATTTTACTGATGTTGGAAGGATATACCCGTTCAGATTCAGTATGTTCGTTATACGGCAGCTTTTGCAGTATAAGGTTTATATGCTCATCCCATAGTAATGCACCCGTAAAATAGGTACCAAGAACTTTGCCAGAGTGCTCGAGTTTAGTACTAGCAGGTTAATATTACAAGGTATATGTGTGCCCTCTGTATGAAAAAAAAAACATTTGTTTTCGCAGTATTTATTTTTTGAAAGTTATGTGCAGACCGGACGCTGAGTTCATGGAGAGCTTCATTAACTTTGTTAAAACGGTCAGGGAACGAAGTGGCTGACAGAAATATGCTAGTGTCATCGGCATACGTAATGAATTTTGCCTGTTTATACGTGTAATGTCGCTTACGTAGAGATGGAATAGAATGGGACGCACTGTGAGATTATTACACTGGAGATTATTTCTCGGTCATGTGATGAAAAGCCATTTATTGAGACAAACTGCCGGCGGCACTGTAGTTAAGACTATCGTAGACTAAGAAGGAGGCCCCGAATGCAATATTGTTCACGTTTGTAAACAAGGAGAGTGTGATTAATGTGATCAAACGCCTGAGTAAAGTCGACGAAAATACCAAGAGACAAATGTTTATACTCGGAATTTTGTAAGACGTATATATCCTAATCTAGAAGGGCTAGCTCTGCAGGTTTATTTTTCTGAAAACCGTATTGTGAACTACTTATGAGCTGAAATCTAGAACAAAAAGAAGAAACCTGGTTTAAGATAACCTTTTCAAGGCCTTTCGAAAAAAATATTGTCACGTAGTGGTGACGGCAGTCGAAGCAGCGATGAAGACGGACGAAAGGGTCTTCTAAAATAACTGTTTATTGGGCTGACTTGCACCCAAAATGGACTGAATCACTCGGCGGCGGCGAAGCGACAAGCGTGCTCGGCGGTCGTCGAACAGAATGCCGGCCGCTGTCGGCTGTGCTCAATTTAAAGCTGATAGCGAACTTTCGAGATAAATAACGCAAAGTTACTAGAACATTCAGGAAGAACGTAGAATCAGCTCTGCCTGGCTGCGATCAATCGAGATAAATCTAGTCGCGTCTTGCGTCGCAAACAAAGCGATAAAGTGATGTGGCGGCAGATTTGAAAAACGAACAAACACTGCAAATATTCGCGGCAATATGGGTAGCAGAGAGATGGGTTTATAGTTATTTTGTTCAAGTTTATCTCCTTTATTTATAAATAGCTATTACTTTGGCTATCTTCATTCTATTTGGGTAAATGCCTGTGGAAATGGCCAAGTTATGAATATGGGTCAGAACTGGAGCTATAGCCTGGATTATATATTTAACTGGTGCAATCTGCAGTCCATTCGCATTGCTACTACGTGAATTTTTAAGCCTTTAGAACACTGAACTTACAGTACATCAACTGTATCCGATGAAAAACGTCGCGTTCGAATTTTATAGAAGAAATAATTTGTATTTGCTGAAACGTACGAAAGCACCCTTGGAGACAAAATACCCATTAAAAGCATTTTCGAGGTCAAGACCAGTCAATAATTCTCCATTCAAACAATTTTTTTCTGTCAGCTCAACATCATGTTGATGTTTCATTATATCATTGAGTTTTTTTTCCACAATTTGCCTGTGTTGTCTGCACAAGAAGAAAACATCTGAAAATTATACACTTCTATTGCTTTTCGTAGGCGTTTGGTTAGCTTATTAAGAAATGTTTTCAATTTTTTCAGATCTGATGGTTGTCGGGTCTTTATAAATTTTGCGCATAGCTTCTGGCGTCTTTTAAGGAGTGCCCTTGACAGCCATGGCTTACGAGTATTTTTTCTGACGTCTGTGGACCCTGTCAACAAAGTGCTCGTTATATAGAGCAACAAACTTTTTAAAGAAAATATTGTATGCTGCATGAGGACAATTTTGTTGAAGAACTTCATTCCAAGGTGCTTGCCTTAGTGTTTGTTGAAAAGCCTGCAGCGCTAACTCGGTTATGTGTTGAAACATAGCAATGTCGTTAACTGGAGAACATTTCGGACGGTTAGTGTGTACAAACACACATACTGGCATATGGTCACTTATAGGACGATTCAGTACACAGCATGACTGGTCATAGTTTGTTAAAAAGAGGCCAAGGGTGGTTTCGTATGTTAAAGTAATTCGCGCTGCTGTTTAATGACATTCGTACAGCCATTCGAGACCAATACACCATCAAAACCAGGTTTACCTCGATTATCACTGCTGATTCCTACGTTAAAATCTCCACCGATATTTATACATGTCACCTGTTATCGTTACTGTATTCCAAGAGATTTTCCAGAAAGCTTAGAAAAACGTGTAGATTACCTGCAGGTGGACGATAGCACACAACATACGACTCTTGTGCTTCAACAGCGAGCACCTCATAGTTTTCTGTTACATATGAAAATTCGGGCAAAAGATCACATGATATAGATTTATCTATTAACATACTTGCTCCTCCTCCACGACGTGTCCTCCTGTTTAAAAAAAGTTTTCTTTTGAGGCAGCTGAAAGATGACAAAATCGATAGAATACCATGTCTTGGTAAGCATGATAATATCACAGTGTGAATTATTATCAGGAAAAAACTTACAATTTCTGTGATCTTTCTTTTAAAAGACTCCACATTCTTATGATAACGCCTTATGCCCTTTTCCGCATAATCATGCAAGGTAAACCATTCTTGCTTTGTTACATTACCTAAATGATTAACAAGAAAAGACATTCACAACCAACACTGGGAAATGCGATCGCCTTTTCACAGGCTAAGGGCGTGATGGCCTTGGTTCTCTACTGGCCATTTGTGGTAGTACTTTCCCATTCACATGCCACACAAATTTGTAACCTGACTCTTTCATACATTCCTTAGCAGCTATCAGTAGCTTCCCAGACCGCGCGGTAATGTTTTCGCATATGTAGATGTTTCCCTGGCTGTTCTTCAGCGCTTTCCTTTTGGCAAGCCAAGCGTCTCTGATCGATTGGAAAGAGAAGCGCATAATACTGCCTGGAACCTTCCCAGCCTTAGCTGGTAGTCTGTGAAGAGCTGCGTTGTCTTCTGTGGACAGGGCCTCGAATTCCATTGACCTTGCTAGTTCAATGACTTTCGACAACGCATCCTCACTGTCTGTTACTGGGCGCCATGTGTTTCAGCATTGAGGCGCCTGCTGTGCCACTCGAGTGCCTCCACATTTAAGCCACGTGCCGGGGTGGGTACGTCTTTTAATACTTATCTTTATTTCGCTTGACATCCTTTATTTCACTTTCCTGACTATCCAGACGCTGCTGGATCTCATAAAACTTATATGACATCAGTTTAGTGAATTCTGCAACGGTATTGACTTTCGCTGGCAGGTCAAGAAGTAGAGTGATTTTCCTATCTAAATCTACAAGTCTAGCATTCACATCAGGATCAGTCCCTTAACTGGACGTTGTGCTCTTCTACGCTGAACCGTTACAGGTCTCGCACTTCCATGTTTTTTTTTTTGAAAGTTTTTCGTTTGCTCATGTACACCGCCTCCGTGATCCGTGATCCGCCTCCGTGATTTGCTAAATTTTATATTGTCGCTTGTACCATTATTTTGACTACGCAGCATTGTTGTATAGCGAACCTAATGTTTCCGAGCAGATCCCATTGCACACCTTACCTTTTTGGATGTGGATTCTACCATTCTGGACAGCCAGCCTTTGGCAGCGTGATGTGCTCAGGAAATTTGAGCCATGTGTTTTAAGTTAAGGGCATTGTAGAGTTATCTTTTCTAATAACACGAGTACAATTTTTTTCCCTGAAGTGCGCCGAGTCCATCCAAAGCCCACCACAAGATCCCCCGTTACATGCACAGAGGAGTCCCGCGCACTTGAGGAACCCTTCATCATGGTTGGAGCATAGCACCATTCTCTGCACTTGCGTCCTCGGCCTGGACAGCAGCGAATTAATAGGGCGTTTTTCGTGAAGTACTTCACCTGTTTTCCCCAAGCGTTTCGTCAGCAGCGTCAGTTCGCTTCGGCCCACTAGGATAAGCCGGAAGACATAGAGCGTTCACCGTAGAAAGGCGTCACGAAGGAGAAAGCGGCGCTAGGCATAACGCCCACGCGCCTGCAGCCCGCATGTCATGCCTTAATTGTTAACGTAATTAGCGCCTTAAGCTTCTTATCTAACGATCGCACCAGTGGATAACACGGCCGAAGGACAAAGTTGAGCTAGATTGGTTCTATCTCGTCTCTTCGTGCTAGAATTCAAGAAAAAAATCTTTTGTAGTCGAAAACTTTTTCCTGCAGTTACCTCGCCCTTTTCTCTTTGTCCTCAAGTTTTCTCTGAACAGAAGTTTAAACAGGTTCTCGAAACTGGCTCCGTACCAGACCGTGCCTTCATTAATGAGTCCGTCTGCTAAGCTTTTCCTCATTAAATTCTCTTTTTCATGGCGGAGTATAGGCTCGCTGTCGAAGTGTCCGAGTGCAATTAAAATGCGCGGTTCGTTCCCTTGTAAAGGGAGTGGTGAGAGGCGAGAATTCCAAGTTAATCTTATTATTCATCAATACGATGCAAATTTAGCAAGCGCAGTCAGATAGTGAGCAAGTTTAGAGGACGCTCCCAGACGAATAAGAGTGCTATCAAAGTGTGAAAGTTACAGTATACGGATACTCGCTGATCGATTATATCAGCTGGAAATGTCACAATCGATCAGAAATTATGCGTTTCCGTTGTCTAGCATCTTTTACAAAGAAAGGGTTTAAATGATTTGGTCACACAAGCAATCAGTCAACCATTTTCAAAAAAAAAAAGTTGCATGCGTAATGTTTACCACATTCAATTAAAGCGCATGGATAAGCTCATAGACTGTTTTCAGTCCGTCTTGGCGGGGTTGACCACTCTGAACAACTTACAATACACCAGCCACTTGACCGGTCTTCTTGCTGTTGTCCTGATCGCTGTCGTGATCGATGCGCTAGATAACGTGAACACCGCGAGATAGCTGGACGAATGTGCGAACTTCCGTAACGCACGAAAACTACCGCAAACGGGACAGTTACGAACACCCTAGCGCCTGGCTTTGTAAGAAAAAGAAAATCTCAAGGTGCTTCCAGACGCACGGATTTAGGCCAGGCGGGATTCAGAATTTGATCTCCGAATTCGCGGTTTTATTTTACAGTAGCGAAAGCTAGAACACATATTCCTAGATAGCGCCCGCACACAGCGAACGTGCGTAGAATAAGTGGAGTGGAAGGATAGTGGACCTGTGCATGATTGCTTCTGTCGTCAACAATTCGAAGGGAAGGCTGTGTACCAAAATGGAGATATGGCCGGAGGGCACGGTTTTTATTCCTCGCCTTCCTTCATTTTTTCACTACGTACACAAAATATGAATTTCATGCGGCAGGTGTAGGGAGTGCGCGCACCCTGCATAAACAAAAAGAAAACAAGAGCTGTCGCGTTTCTTCGAAGCGGCACTCCGAGAAACTCGAGAAGACAACTTGCAGATGAGGAACATGCAAACGAAAAAAAGAAAGAAAATTTTCAGGTAAAATTTATTGCAATTCAACCGCCGCACTCCCTGGCGAAGAGAAACAAATAAAAATTGTCCTCTTTGCGGGTACACTCGATTGAACAAGGAGAGGAGAAATGGAAGGAAGGAACTAAATGGTATAGAAGCAGAGGAGAAAAAAGACGAAAAGGTAAAGGCACAGGAGAAGTGGTGATTATGAGGGTTAATTTTAGAGGAAAAAAAACGGCACACGAAACGCAATAAAGACAAATGTATAGGAGCTGCCATCTGAAAAACGGTACCGCGCCCACTTTCTGGAATCGAATAGCAGAGAAGAACAGAACGGGAGCAAAGCATAGCGCAGGAGACACCGCAGAAAAGATATGAGCTCTGTGACCGCAAAATAATTCAAATACTGCTGCCAGCTTCATTCTGGCCCGGCCTCCTGGCGACAAGGAGTCGGCCGCGTGAAGCCTCGGGCAGACTAAACTGATGGGACTTGCCCATCAGCACTGCCTCCAATAATGTGGCTACAGTTCGAGGTCTGTCACGAGTTTGATTCACAAAATGTATTCTAGCGTCCCATGACTGGTTTATGGTTTATGGGTGTTTATGTCCCAAAGCGACTCAGGCTATGAGGAACGCCGTAGTGAAGGGCTCCGGGAATTTTGACCACCTGTGGTTCTTTAACGTGCACTGACATCGCGCAGTACACGGGCCTCTAGAATTTCGCCTCCATCGAAATGCGACAGCCGCGGCGGGGATCGAACCCGCGTCTTTCGGGTCAGTAGCCGAGAACCATGACTACTGAGCCACCGCGGCGGCTAGCGTCGCATCGTAGCTGCCGCAAGCATTGCTTGACACTCGTTCTAACCTGCCATGCCGATCCAGTACACGAAACCACCAAGCAATCTATTCGAGCTAGAGCACAAATTCGGCGCGGACCATAGTGTTTCTTACTGTTAACTAGAGGGAAAACAGGCGGCCCTGCACTTCATCCACCATTGACGCCCGAGGCATGCCGGGAAGACAGAGGATTCGGATTGACATCGGATGGCTTGTTGACTGTGCTACGGATTGGATTTCTTGGTTGTTTAGTTTCGTTTTCACTTATGTTTTGTGCGTTTTATGATGGTATAGTTCTCCAGCTACGCACGCAGTTCACTTGAGATGCGAAGCATCTGAAGGCGCCTGGCTCGAAGTGAGTTGAGCACAGTGACTGGTGCCTGCTAGGCCTAAATTCCGTTTGCCCCCTCACTGGGAGCCATTTGCGCAGCAAGCTGCATTTTGCTCAGCGGGAACCTGTACTACCTGTGCATTGAAAGGTGAAAGAGGGGAATAAAGTTTTTTTTTGTAAATTTAGAACTCAACAGTCTGCTACTGTGACCACTCTGCACATTTGTCGTAGGCGTCTCAGAGACACTTATCTTTTAAAAGCGCAAAGTACTTCGTCAATCTCAACTTACGTTAAACGTACTCGTCGGGGACTGCATTTGCTTCATTTCGAAGTCTGGCGGTAGCTGCGCATTGCATTCAAGCAAGACTTCCACTTCATGAATTAATTCACGCAAATACCCACATGTTGCACTTGTCAGCATGAAGGCGGCCGTCACTTACGGTTACGGGTAGGACAGGTTACCGCTTCCTAATTCATGCTTTTCTTCGCAAAATATGTAAGCGCAGGGCCAGGACACAATGAGAGCCGGCACTTAACACGTGGAAACTAGTTCCGCATAAAGAAGTGAAGGTTCAGGCAAGTTTTTCGTGGCACGAACCAGAGCCAATGCACGAACGTAGGGCGCGAACCCACAATAGCAGACGACACTAGTCAAAGTTTCGATTTTTTACAGTGCAAAAGCGGAAAATTGTATATAGCGTACTATTTTAGGCGCCAAAATTAAAAAAAGGACATTTGCTCTGAAAAGTGTGCGTTATAACGAAAAAAATTGTTTTCGACGGTTAGCTATATTTGGCAGTATGAAGATAATGCCTTCTCTCACCATGGCCAAATTCAGCGCTCGTTTACGCCTATGTGCTTTTCTGCTCATTTATTGTAGTATACAGTAAGCATATTTTATTAAAGGGGATGTTGATTGCAAAACAAGTTTCCTTGCAAAATATTTTTGAAAAAATTTGTATTTCGGCAGTCGTAGTTACCTTGTATTGTAGAGCTAACACTAGCCAAACCAAGTAAGATACTTCTGTCTTCCTGGCATTCCCATGGCGTATGAAGTGCCCTTTAAGAAGCTCGCATAGACGGGGGCGCCAGCTTTCCCTCAAGGTAGTATATAGAAACACTGTGACGCGGACCACAGCTGCGGCCATATGTTGACTCAAGGTTGAAAGCCTTGGAACATTCACCGGTGTCACAGAGATGCATGTGACTGCATTTACGTAGTCGCAAATGGCCTATTTCGCACAGGACACATCCTGCGGAGTCAGTGTTGTGTTCTGAGCTCGCCTCGCTACTTGCGGCGCCAGCATGCAGTAAGCACGAAGTGAAAGAGAAATAAACTTGCATAACTCGACGCACAACCGCCGACATATTAAAAACAAAAAAACGCGCTAACGAGACCCGTAACAAGTGAAGCATGAGGAAAAGGTTAAGTACGAAGGCGAGGATGACTCGGCAAGATAGAGGACGGCGAAGAAAGAAAATAGCGACGAGAAAAAGGAAAAATAAGGTTGCAGAAGGTAAGGCAGAACAAGAATAAGAAATGATGAGAAAAAGGAGCGTATTATTGATGCTGGAGAGAAAGCAGCACAAAATGGGAGGAAAAAGTAGAAAGAGCGACGAGGTTCTTATGACGGCCTACCAGTGGGTGCCCGTGGACTCCACCAGAGGTGAAAGAGAAGATACGTTTATTTTTTCGCTAATGAGCTCGGAGCCCGCATTGCCACTATTGGAGCGTGCTCCCAGGGCCCGTGGCGTTCTTGACTGTCGCTTGGCTCGGCAGACTGCAAGCCACGGAAATAACGAAGATGGGGAGGCCAAAGACAAAGTCATTAAGAAGAATGCGATGACATGATGCCGTGAAGAACACGAGCCGACGCGAACAATACAGGTGAGTTACTGAAATGAAAAAAAAAAAAACATCCATGCAAGCGAAAAACAAAACAACGAAGTATTCCGAAAAAAGAGGACCTTCGCAGGAATAGAAGATGAAGGAAGATAAGGTGAAAAGGTGAAGGGCGAAGGAAGGTGACACCAAGCAGAAGAACACGAAGAAAAAATGAAACGAGAGGGGATCAGCCGTAAGAAGGGAAAGGGTGTAAAGCGCGTGGATCGAAGAAGGACGGGAGGGAGAGAAGAGGATGAAGAAAAAGGAAAGGGGGATGCCTCTGTCAAGCGCAGCCTTCTTTCTGTTTTTTGTAATTTCCTGTCCACGTAAGATCTCGCATGCGAAGCGGCTTAACTTGCTGCGAAATTATCAAGTAGCATTTTCAGAGTTTATCCTATAGGTTTACATAAACTGCAGCGAAATCTGCGCTGCTGTACAGAGCTTACAGCAAAACGTTCTGAACGCGTGGACAAGAGTGTCCATAATAAGGCCGAGGCGTTCAGCATGGACGCTGGTGGACATTGCCAAAAATCAATTAAAATCCCCGGAGAGATTATGAAGGAATCTTTTACAGTAACTTTTGTTGAACTGACTAAAGCGCTACCCTTGCGTGGCGAGGTTATTTCTCATAACAAGGTTTTCGTGGCGCAGTCAATTTCCTTTTGCAAACAGACGGTTCGCCGGGAAGGTGGCTGGGTAGAGAGCAAACTTGTCCTGTGACCGCCTCCGTTTTGTTTTTCCTGGGACGAGGGGGGGGGGGGGGGGGGAGGATTGGAGCGAGGAGACGAGTTCAGCCCAGTTAGTCACTGCCTGGATATGTTCCTGGAGGGCTATTACAAGCTTTGACGGCGCTCACTTGCGCACGAGATCGAGCAAGTGCTCGCAAAAAGAAAAACACGCACAGGATCGCTCGAAGAACACTGTAGACTAAGTCTCCAAGCGCCGTCATTACGGTTCAGAAGCGGCGCTCTGGTTCAGTAAACCAAACCGGTTAAGTGAAGCTCAGCTCAGAACGCAACGACAGTAACGATCTTTTTCCTAATTGATGTTCACCTGTTTTTTTTTTTATACTACTAAACCCTAGGCGGATACTCGGAGAGGAACTAGTGTGTTATAAATGTCAATAAGTTTTCTAGGGCTTTGAGATATCGAAGTTGCAACACGAAAACGCAAAACAGCTGTCTACGCTGTGCAGTAAGGAAAATGTAGATACGTGTCTATCCTGCAGCAGCTGGGAGAAAAATAGAACTGATTATGGGAAAGGAAAAAATAATTCTCATGTGAAAAAAAAAAAAAAACAAGCTTCTCACCCTGCTATGGGAGTGAGTGAGTGAAAAACTTTTATTGAACATTTGCGTAGTTCGGCGGCAGCAGGATCCGCGTCGTCTTCATATCAGGCGATCCCGGATCCCGTCTTCGCAAGGTCGGGCCCTCATTCCAGGGCTCCGCTGAGCCGCGCTGCCTCGTAAGCGTGCTGCACCAGGGTCCTTTGGACCGTGAGCTCGCTGCTGACGAGCCGGCTCTCCCATTGCTCCGCACTTGTGTGTTTGTGTTGGTGGAATTTTATGTTTCGCTCACACTCCCATGTGATGTGGTACAGCGTTGGTACCGCCCCGCACCACGGGCATGTGGCTCTGTATTGTGTCGGAAACATCTTGTTTAGTATGTGTAAATTTGGAAAAATACCCGTCTGCAGTCTGCGCCACCCGGTAGCCTCTTCCTTTGTTAGTGCCTTGTGTGGCGGAGGATATTTATACCTTAAGCCCCTGTATAGGGCCAGGTGCTCTGCATACCCCCCGTCGCAGGCTCGGGTGCAAAAGTCGTCCGGTAATCCCGCTCGGAAACTCATCGCTCGAGCATGGCCGTCCGCTCTTTCATTTCCCTTAATACCTGCATGTCCGGGTATCCAAACCAGGCTGTGTATGTGTTTTGTGTCTGAGACACGCGCTTTTCTGAGTATGTTCATGGCTGCGGCACCTATCCTTCCCCTAGTGTAGTTCCTACATGCCTCTTTCGAGTCTGTAAGTATGTTTAGAGATTTGTTTCCCTGGGAGCCGCAAGCGACCGCTAGAGCTATGGCAACCTCCTCGGCTTCTGTTGCGTCCGCAGCCTCTGCCGCTGCACAGGTGATCAGTTCTCCCTGGTGGTCGACTACTACAGCCGCGGCCGTGCGCTTCCTATCCATCAGGTACAGCGCCGCGTCCGTGAAGACCGTGTTTTCCAGATTGGCTAAGCCTCGCTCGATATACTCGGCTCTTGCTTTCCGTCTTCCTTCGTGCAGGTTCGGATCCATGTTCCTGAGCAGGGGTGCGACCCGAATGGATTTTCTAATTCCATCCGGGACGTCCCTGTACCTGTCAAGGCGCTCTTGTGTTTCCACCCCTATTCTTTTCAGCAGTTCCCGGCCTGTTGGCGTGCCTCGGAGTCCCGTATACTGTGCCCTGATTTGGGCCTCCCTCAGCTCTTGGAAGGTGTTACTAATCCCTAGCTGGAGTAGTTTCTCGTTCGGTGTGTTCCTAGGTAGATGCAGGGCGGTCTTATATGCCTTCCTTAATATTACATCTATCTGTTCCATGTCGGCTTTGGTTGGTATCTGGTAGGGCAGTGAATAGGTGACTCGGCTGACTATCAGGCTGCTCACGAGTCTGAGCGTGTCTTCCTCTTTCATGCCGTACCGCCTATGCGAGACTCTGCTGATCATTCTTCCTACCTGCTCTGCTGCTTTACTTATTAGGCTGATGGTGTGGCTCCATTTCCTGCTTCTTTGCAGCCACATACCTAGCACCCTTATCATGTCTTTCTCTGGGATCCTCTGCCCTTCCAGGTAGACTTCCAGCTCCGCTTTAGTGGGATGTCTTCCGACTCTCAGCAGCTCCGATTTCTCGGTTGAGCATCTGAGGCCTCTTTCTCTGGTGTACTTCTCCACGCACGCGGCTGCGTCCTGTAGTCTGTCCTCCTTCTCCCGCAGAGAGCCCTGGGTGACCCATACCGTGACATCGTCGGCATACATCGCGTGTTTTATCCCTGGTATCCTCTCGAGTTGCCGCGCAAGCCCGATCATCGCAACGTTGAATAATATCAGTGAGATGACCGATCCCTGGGGAGTGCCCTTGCATGGTGTGCCGAAAGGGTCGCTTCTAAGGTCTCCAAGCCCGACTGTCGCAGTTCTATCGCTTAAGAAGGCCCTGACATAATTATGGACTCTTCTTCCGTAGTTGGTGTTATTGATTCCCTCCATGATGGCGTTGTGGCTGACGTTGTCGAAGGCCCCCTTTATATCGAGGGCCATGACCACGTTTTCCCCTGCTTTTGGCATCGTGGCTAGAACCTCCTCCTTAAGCTGTATTAGGATGTCTTGGGTGGACAGGTTCGCTCTAAAACCGTACATGCTATCCGGGTATCACCTTCCTCCTTCCAGATGTGTTTGAATCCTTTTGGTGATTATCCTCTCGTAGAGCTTACCTAGACATGATGTTAAGGAAATGGGTCTGAGGTTTTCGATCGATAGCTTTTTGCCTGGCTTTGGTATCATAACCACCATTGCGTGCTTCCACTCTTCCGGAACCGTGCCGGATTGCCAAAGCTTATTGAGGTACACCACTAGCTGGTCTATGGCGTTGTCGCTGAGATTCCTGATTAGTGAGTTGCTGATTTTGTCTGCTCCCGTTGCCGTGTTCTTTGTGGCCGCTCTTACCGCCTCGATTACCTCTTCCTTGGTGATAGGCCTGTCCATGTTTAGATTCTCTTCGCCTTTATACTCTTCCTTGTAGCTTTCTATCTGATCCTTCCCGTAGCATTTTATCCTAACTTCCTCTAGCAGCTGTTCCTCGGTTCCATCATATTGATGTACCAGTCTCTGTAGCGACTTGCTGCCTTCGGTTTTGCTTTGGGTTGGGTCCATGAGGGCTCGGAGAATCTGCCACGTCCTAGCCGTGCCTAACGTGCCATTCAGCTAAAAATAAAATACGATAGCCCCCCCCCCCCCCCCACACACACACACACGCACGCGCACACACAGGCTTTTTTCAGAAAGAGGACTGCACTGCTAACGCGTAAAAAATGCGGTAAGGCATTCAACGGCTGCAGATGTTTTTCCAGAGCAGTTTCCAAACAGCAAGCAGGGTGACGCCGTTCTGTGGAGGTAGCCAAGAAAGTAAAGGGGAATGTTGTGAGAGCACACTGCAACACTCGTCATGTGGAATCATGCCTTGAGCAACTTTATTGTGCGTCCGCTATGACGACTCGTTCATTTACAGATTCCTTTGGCAGCTACAAGCGAAGAAAGCCGCCAGAACTGGTTTTGATGATGATAAACTTTATGGCAAAAAGCGCCATGGCACAAGGTGCTTATCGTCTACTCAAGGTGTGGTCCAAGACCCATTTCCCAAGGATTTCACCCCACAGAAGACGAGCACCAGGCCAGAGGAAAGATTTACCCACTGTATCACTGACGGGTGCCCGGTGGCACTGGGAATCGAACCCCGCTCCTAGCGCATGCCAGACACCTGCGGATTCTAAAATCACTATAAGCCACCAGTTGAGTTTCCCCTTCCGGTGGCGATGAGAGGAAACTACTTGATGATGAAATCGGGGTTTCTTGATGACCCGGTGGTTCTACTCGCAAACATTCACATTACTCAAGGAAAGGAGAAGGTTAACTATTTATTTACAACATAGGTAAAAAAAACGAGAAGAACAAAGCAAGGAGAAAACTATTTACATGACTAAATCGTGGATCAGACGAATTCAGCCTCCGCTCAACCCAGAGCGCTTGGTTTTAAACCCTCTGTCTCCGCCCTTAGCGGGGACAGCAACCGATCAGATAACAAACGACCCATCTCGCCAATCAGTGGTTAGGGAAAGGAAAATAAGGTCCGCCCACTGATCAGAGATTGGGGAAAAAGTTCTGATTAAAACATTTGGGAAGGAGGTTTCAAATAACCACACAAACAACACAAATGCGACTTCCGTTCCCCACGCCACCCACGGCACCACAGATGCTAGAAACATGTGCCGACGAGGCGATGACTCAGGTTGTTGACAGCGACAAAGAGAACACAGTCGTTAAGGGAATAATCCGTTTCCTGGTCACCCAGCACTCGGTCCCCATCCAGCTGTATCTCTCCCGCATCGCCGAAGTCTCGTCACCCCTTGACGACGCACACATGTCGACAGCTGTATCTGGTTAGGCTTTTTCAAGGCGGATTATGCCCGAGGCGGCGCGGTGTAAACGAGGACGTCCGCCGCAAGCAGGGGAGGCCGAGACGGGACGAGTCCCTTTGTTGGCGACTTCCGACCCCACTGGAGCAGCCTACCTTGTGAACACAAGACCAACGAGTTCGCGAAAAGGTCAGCGAACTCCACACCACCGCTGAGGTACATAAGTGGTTTTTCTCCGCACTTTTTTCTTGGAAACGTATTAGTTGAGAGCGGTAATCTCACCACCTCCTTTTGTTCGTGCTGGACACACAAGTAGACTGTGCCCGAACACTTCTCTAGCGGACGGCACTTGCGTGAATCGAGTGATTTACGACGGCGGTGTACGTGTGAGAGCTGGCATATTTCCGACAAACGTATTTCCGTAACGGCGTTATTCACTCGCCCTATAGCCTCACTGATTGCTATTCCGTCCCTGCTTAAAATAATGGCGCCTGTCTTGTGATCAACGTGCGTGGTATTTTTTTTTCTCTTTAATTGTGCGTACCTCGTAACTATGGCCCAATACCGCTCTTTTGAGTGCCGTTTGTAGAACTATACATTCATTTATTCGCTGCGTGCTCTTTCGGTACGCTACGGGGTACTCACATTTGGATTGGTAAGAGGGAGTAGCCGCAGTGAACTGAATTTTTCCCTCCCGCTTGTCACTGTGATGCTGACAATCACAGCGCTGTGTTAATAAGCGCTGCTCATGAGGCTTTCGCCTGTTGAGCGTTCGTCGTTTCGGAGCATGACACCACTGACTTTGGACTATCTCAAGGAGTTTACGCTTCAAAAACGTCCTCGTGCACCCATGGTTCTTTATTCTCCCGCCTGTCGTGTCCGTCCCCATCACCCTGAAGCTTACAGATTATTGACTGCAGCCGCAGCTGCCCACCAGAACTGCAGTGGACGGACCGCAAGACGGACAGTTCCCCCGAGGCTCTTTTTTCATGACCAATGAAATAAGCCGAGACCGCTGATGGCAGTTGGCCGTGCTAAAAGCGACAAGCACTCGGCCCGGCGCCCAAAGCAAAGTGACGGCTTGCCCTCAGCCTTCCTTCCCTCTCAGCGCCCGTCCAAAGCTCAATCGCGGTCACGGTCACTTAGTAATTCCAGGCGAAATACGGCGGCGCGAGCGAGTATAGGCGCGCAGAGCGAGCGCAGGCGGCGTGAAGAGGAAACTCTGAACAAGCAGAATATGCAAGGGCACGGACACGCATGAGGTGGCAGAGACAAAGCTTGGAACCGCGCGCACGTTCGTCGAAGTGACGACACGCACGCGCTCGCCACTGGCGCCGCTGGCGGCTTTCACTTCTCGAGCTTGCGTTGCGTTTCTGCTGACTGTCGGTGCAGCTTATTATACTGCAAGAATGCCCTCGGAGATAGAAGCATCAGAAGCACAAGTATCCTCACGGCGCGCTAATGAGTATGCAAATGGCCCAGCGAACTTCTGGTGGCTTAATGTCGTAAAGAATGCGCGAATAGGGCTTCCGTTCGAGCTATCCCTTAGTTATTTTTTTACGAGAGACAGAGGCATGTTCAACCATTATCCATATTCAGCGCTATATGGCTTCCCTATGCGACCGAAAAGCGTGCCGCGCAATCACTTGTCGCAACAATTATGGCATCAAAGGTGTGCCGCTGTTGATA
>JARKHS020016281.1:22500-32752 GCA_030143305.2 Amblyomma americanum | reverse complement strand
CATTTAAGCCAGGTGCCGGGGTGGGTACGTCTTTTAATACTTATCTTTATTTCGCTTGACATCCTTTATTTCACTTTCCTGACTATCCAGACGCTGCTGGATCTCATAAAACTTATATGACATCAGTTTAGTGAATTCTGCAACGGTATTGACTTTCGCTGGCAGGTCAAGAAGTAGAGTGATTTTCCTATCTAAATCTACAAGTCTAGCATTCACATCAGGATCAGTCCCTTAACTGGACGTTGTGCTCTTCTACGCTGAACCGTTACAGGTCTCGCACTTCCATGTTTTTTTTTTTGAAAGTTTTTCGTTTGCTCATGTACACCGCCTCCGTGATCCGTGATCCGCCTCCGTGATTTGCTAAATTTTATATTGTCGCTTGTACCATTATTTTGACTACGCAGCATTGTTGTATAGCGAACCTAATGTTTCCGAGCAGATCCCATTGCACACCTTACCTTTTTGGATGTGGATTCTACCATTCTGGACAGCCAGCCTTTGGCAGCGTGATGTGCTCAGGAAATTTGAGCCATGTGTTTTAAGTTAAGGGCATTGTAGAGTTATCTTTTCTAATAACACGAGTACAAATTTTTTCCCTGAAGTGCGCCGAGTCCATCCAAAGCCCACCACAAGATCCCCCGTTACATGCACAGAGGAGTCCCGCGCACTTGAGGAACCCTTCATCATGGTTGGAGCATAGCACCATTCTCTGCACTTGCGTCCTCGGCCTGGACAGCAGCGAATTAATAGGGCGTTTTTCGTGAAGTACTTCACCTGTTTTCCCCAAGCGTTTCGTCAGCAGCGTCGGTTCGCTTCGGCCCACTAGGATAAGCCGGAAGACACAGAGCGTTCACCGTAGAAAGGCGTCACGAAGGAGAAAGCGGCGCTAGGCATAACGCCCACGCGCCTGCAGCCCGCATGTCATGCCTTAATTGTTAACGTAATTAGCGCCTTAAGCTTCTTATCTAACGATCGCACCAGTGGATAACACGGCCGAAGGACAAAGTTGAGCTAGATTGGTTCTATCTCGTCTCTTCGTGCTAGAATTCAAGAAAAAAATCTTTTGTAGTCGAAAACTTTTTCCTGCAGTTACCTCGCCCTTTTCTCTTTGTCCTCAAGTTTTCTCTGAACAGAAGTTTAAACAGGTTCTCGAAACTGGCTCCGTACCAGACCGTGCCTTCATTAATGAGTCCGTCTGCTAAGCTTTTCCTCATTAAATTCTCTTTTTCATGGCGGAGTATAGGCTCGCTGTCGAAGTGTCCGAGTGCAATTAAAATGCGCGGTTCGTTCCCTTGTAAAGGGAGTGGTGAGAGGCGAGAATTCCAAGTTAATCTTATTATTCATCAATACGATGCAAATTTAGCAAGCGCAGTCAGATAGTGAGCAAGTTTAGAGGACGCTCCCAGACGAATAAGAGTGCTATCAAAGTGTGAAAGTTACAGTATACGGATACTCGCTGATCGATTATATCAGCTGGAAATGTCACAATCGATCAGAAATTATGCGTTTCCGTTGTCTAGCATCTTTTACAAAGAAAGGGTTTAAATGATTTGGTCACACAAGCAATCAGTCAACCATTTTCAAAAAAAAAAAGTTGCATGCGTAATGTTTACCACATTCAATTAAAGCGCATGGATAAGCTCATAGACTGTTTTCAGTCCGTCTTGG
The DNA here is from genome assembly GCA_030143305.2 of Amblyomma americanum. Taxonomy (NCBI): domain Eukaryota; kingdom Metazoa; phylum Arthropoda; class Arachnida; order Ixodida; family Ixodidae; genus Amblyomma; species Amblyomma americanum. The sequence continues at coordinate 31,084 of JARKHS020016281.1, read as the reverse complement.
CGGGGTTGACCACTCTGAACAACTTACAATACACCAGCCACTTGACCGGTCTTCTTGCTGTTGTCCTGATCGCTGTCGTGATCGATGCGCTAGATAACGTGAACACCGCGAGATAGCTGGACGAATGTGCGAACTTCCGTAACGCACGAAAACTACCGCAAACGGGACAGTTACGAACACCCTAGCGCCTGGCTTTGTAAGAAAAAGAAAATCTCAAGGTGCTTCCAGACGCACGGATTTAGGCCAGGCGGGATTCAGAATTTGATCTCCGAATTCGCGGTTTTATTTTACAGTAGCGAAAGCTAGAACACATATTCCTAGATAGCGCCCGCACACAGCGAACGTGCGTAGAATAAGTGGAGTGGAAGGATAGTGGACCTGTGCATGATTGCTTCTGTCGTCAACAATTCGAAGGGAAGGCTGTGTACCAAAATGGAGATATGGCCGGAGGGCACGGTTTTTATTCCTCGCCTTCCTTCATTTTTTCACTACGTACACAAAATATGAATTTCATGCGGCAGGTGTAGGGAGTGCGCGCACCCTGCATAAACAAAAAGAAAACAAGAGCTGTCGCGTTTCTTCGAAGCGGCACTCCGAGAAACTCGAGAAGACAACTTGCAGATGAGGAACATGCAAACGAAAAAAAGAAAGAAAATTTTCAGGTAAAATTTATTGCAATTCAACCGCCGCACTCCCTGGCGAAGAGAAACAAATAAAAATTGTCCTCTTTGCGGGTACACTCGATTGAACAAGGAGAGGAGAAATGGAAGGAAGGAACTAAATGGTATAGAAGCAGAGGAGAAAAAAGACGAAAAGGTAAAGGCACAGGAGAAGTGGTGATTATGAGGGTTAATTTTAGAGGAAAAAAAACGGCACACGAAACGCAATAAAGACAAATGTATAGGAGCTGCCATCTGAAAAACGGTACCGCGCCCACTTTCTGGAATCGAATAGCAGAGAAGAACAGAACGGGAGCAAAGCATAGCGCAGGAGACACCGCAGAAAAGATATGAGCTCTGTGACCGCAAAATAATTCAAATACTGCTGCCAGCTTCATTCTGGCCCGGCCTCCTGGCGACAAGGAGTCGGCCGCGTGAAGCCTCGGGCAGACTAAACTGATGGGACTTGCCCATCAGCACTGCCTCCAATAATGTGGCTACAGTTCGAGGTCTGTCACGAGTTTGATTCACAAAATGTATTCTAGCGTCCCATGACTGGTTTATGGTTTATGGGTGTTTATGTCCCAAAGCGACTCAGGCTATGAGGAACGCCGTAGTGAAGGGCTCCGGGAATTTTGACCACCTGTGGTTCTTTAACGTGCACTGACATCGCGCAGTACACGGGCCTCTAGAATTTCGCCTCCATCGAAATGCGACAGCCGCGGCGGGGATCGAACCCGCGTCTTTCGGGTCAGTAGCCGAGAACCATGACTACTGAGCCACCGCGGCGGCTAGCGTCGCATCGTAGCTGCCGCAAGCATTGCTTGACACTCGTTCTAACCTGCCATGCCGATCCAGTACACGAAACCACCAAGCAATCTATTCGAGCTAGAGCACAAATTCGGCGCGGACCATAGTGTTTCTTACTGTTAACTAGAGGGAAAACAGGCGGCCCTGCACTTCATCCACCATTGACGCCCGAGGCATGCCGGGAAGACAGAGGATTCGGATTGACATCGGATGGCTTGTTGACTGTGCTACGGATTGGATTTCTTGGTTGTTTAGTTTCGTTTTCACTTATGTTTTGTGCGTTTTATGATGGTATAGTTCTCCAGCTACGCACGCAGTTCACTTGAGATGCGAAGCATCTGAAGGCGCCTGGCTCGAAGTGAGTTGAGCACAGTGACTGGTGCCTGCTAGGCCTAAATTCCGTTTGCCCCCTCACTGGGAGCCATTTGCGCAGCAAGCTGCATTTTGCTCAGCGGGAACCTGTACTACCTGTGCATTGAAAGGTGAAAGAGGGGAATAAAGTTTTTTTTTGTAAATTTAGAACTCAACAGTCTGCTACTGTGACCACTCTGCACATTTGTCGTAGGCGTCTCAGAGACACTTATCTTTTAAAAGCGCAAAGTACTTCGTCAATCTCAACTTACGTTAAACGTACTCGTCGGGGACTGCATTTGCTTCATTTCGAAGTCTGGCGGTAGCTGCGCATTGCATTCAAGCAAGACTTCCACTTCATGAATTAATTCACGCAAATACCCACATGTTGCACTTGTCAGCATGAAGGCGGCCGTCACTTACGGTTACGGGTAGGACAGGTTACCGCTTCCTAATTCATGCTTTTCTTCGCAAAATATGTAAGCGCAGGGCCAGGACACAATGAGAGCCGGCACTTAACACGTGGAAACTAGTTCCGCATAAAGAAGTGAAGGTTCAGGCAAGTTTTTCGTGGCACGAACCAGAGCCAATGCACGAACGTAGGGCGCGAACCCACAATAGCAGACGACACTAGTCAAAGTTTCGATTTTTTACAGTGCAAAAGCGGAAAATTGTATATAGCGTACTATTTTAGGCGCCAAAATTAAAAAAAGGACATTTGCTCTGAAAAGTGTGCGTTATAACGAAAAAAATTGTTTTCGACGGTTAGCTATATTTGGCAGTATGAAGATAATGCCTTCTCTCACCATGGCCAAATTCAGCGCTCGTTTACGCCTATGTGCTTTTCTGCTCATTTATTGTAGTATACAGTAAGCATATTTTATTAAAGGGGATGTTGATTGCAAAACAAGTTTCCTTGCAAAATATTTTTGAAAAAATTTGTATTTCGGCAGTCGTAGTTACCTTGTATTGTAGAGCTAACACTAGCCAAACCAAGTAAGATACTTCTGTCTTCCTGGCATTCCCATGGCGTATGAAGTGCCCTTTAAGAAGCTCGCATAGACGGGGGCGCCAGCTTTCCCTCAAGGTAGTATATAGAAACACTGTGACGCGGACCACAGCTGCGGCCATATGTTGACTCAAGGTTGAAAGCCTTGGAACATTCACCGGTGTCACAGAGATGCATGTCACTGCATTTACGTAGTCGCAAATGGCCTATTTCGCACAGGACACATCCTGCGGAGTCAGTGTTGTGTTCTGAGCTCGCCTCGCTACTTGCGGCGCCAGCATGCAGTAAGCACGAAGTGAAAGAGAAATAAACTTGCATAACTCGACGCACAACCGCCGACATATTAAAAACAAAAAAACGCGCTAACGAGACCCGTAACAAGTGAAGCATGAGGAAAAGGTTAAGTACGAAGGCGAGGATGACTCGGCAAGATAGAGGACGGCGAAGAAAGAAAATAGCGACGAGAAAAAGGAAAAATAAGGTTGCAGAAGGTAAGGCAGAACAAGAATAAGAAATGATGAGAAAAAGGAGCGTATTATTGATGCTGGAGAGAAAGCAGCACAAAATGGGAGGAAAAAGTAGAAAGAGCGACGAGGTTCTTATGACGGCCTACCAGTGGGTGCCCGTGGACTCCACCAATGGTGAAAGAGAAGATACGTTTATTTTTTCGCTAATGAGCTCGGAGCCCGCATTGCCACTATTGGAGCGTGCTCCCAGGGCCCGTGGCGTTCTTGACTGTCGCTTGGCTCGGCAGACTGCAAGCCACGGAAATAACGAAGATGGGGAGGCCAAAGACAAAGTCATCAAGAAGAATGAGATGACATGATGCCGTGAAGAACACGAGCCGACGCGAACAATACAGGTGAGTTACTGAAATGAAAAAAAAAAAAAACATCCATGCAAGCGAAAAACAAAACAACGAAGTATTCCGAAAAAAGAGGACCTTCGCAGGAATAGAAGATGAAGGAAGATAAGGTGAAAAGGTGAAGGGCGAAGGAAGGTGACACCAAGCAGAAGAACACGAAGAAAAAATGAAACGAGAGGGGATCAGCCGTAAGAAGGGAAAGGGTGTAAAGCGCGTGGATCGAAGACGGACGGGAGGGAGAGAAGAGGATGAAGAAAAAGGAAAGGGGGATGCCTTTGTCAAGAGCAGCCTTCTTTCTGTTTTTTGTAATTTCCTGTCCACGTAAGATCTCGCATGCGAAGCGGCTTAACTTGCTGCGAAATTATCAAGTAGCATTTTCAGAGTTTATCCTATAGGTTTACATAAACTGCAGCGAAATCTGCGCTGCTGTACAGAGCTTACAGCAAAACGTTCTGAACGCGTGGACAAGAGTGTCCATAATAAGGCCGAGGCGTTCAGCATGGACGCTGGTGGACATTGCCAAAAATCAATTAAAATCCCCGGAGAGATTATGAAGGAATCTTTTACAGTAACTTTTGTTGAACTGACTAAAGCGCTACCCTTGCGTGGCGAGGTTATTTCTCATAACAAGGTTTTCGTGGCGCAGTCAATTTCCTTTTGCAAACAGACGGTTCGCCGGGAAGGTGGCTGGGTAGAGAGCAAACTTGTCCTGTGACCGCCTCCGTTTTGTTTTTCCTGGGACGAGGGGGGGGGGGGGGGGGGAGGATTGGAGCGAGGAGACGAGTTCAGCCCAGTTAGTCACTGCCTGGATATGTTCCTGGAGGGCTATTACAAGCTTTGACGGCGCTCACTTGCGCACGAGATCGAGCAAGTGCTCGCAAAAAGAAAAACACGCACAGGATCGCTCGAAGAACACTGTAGACTAAGTCTCCAAGCGCCGTCATTACGGTTCAGAAGCGGCGCTCTGGTTCAGTAAACCAAACCGGTTAAGTGAAGCTCAGCTCAGAACGCAACGACAGTAACGATCTTTTTCCTAATTGATGTTCACCTGTTTTTTTTTTTATACTACTAAACCCTAGGCGGATACTCGGAGAGGAACTAGTGTGTTATAAATGTCAATAAGTTTTCTAGGGCTTTGAGATATCGAAGTTGCAACACGAAAACGCAAAACAGCTGTCTACGCTGTGCAGTAAGGAAAATGTAGATACGTGTCTATCCTGCAGCAGCTGGGAGAAAAATAGAACTGATTATGGGAAAGGAAAAAATAATTCTCATGTGAAAAAAAAAAAAAAACAAGCTTCTCACCCTGCTATGGGAGTGAGTGAGTGAAAAACTTTTATTGAACATTTGCGTAGTTCGGCGGCAGCAGGATCCGCGTCGTCTTCATATCAGGCGATCCCGGATCCCGTCTTCGCAAGGTCGGGCCCTCATTCCAGGGCTCCGCTGAGCCGCGCTGCCTCGTAAGCGTGCTGCACCAGGGTCCTTTGGACCGTGAGCTCGCTGCTGACGAGCCGGCTCTCCCATTGCTCCGCACTTGTGTGTTTGTGTTGGTGGAATTTTATGTTTCGCTCACACTCCCATGTGATGTGGTACAGCGTTGGTACCGCCCCGCACCACGGGCATGTGGCTCTGTATTGTGTCGGAAACATCTTGTTTAGTATGTGTAAATTTGGAAAAATACCCGTCTGCAGTCTGCGCCACCCGGTAGCCTCTTCCTTTGTTAGTGCCTTGTGTGGCGGAGGATATTTATACCTTAAGCCCCTGTATAGGGCCAGGTGCTCTGCATACCCCCCGTCGCAGGCTCGGGTGCAAAAGTCGTCCGGTAATCCCGCTCGGAAACTCATCGCTCGAGCATGGCCGTCCGCTCTTTCATTTCCCTTAATACCTGCATGTCCGGGTATCCAAACCAGGCTGTGTATGTGTTTTGTGTCTGAGACACGCGCTTTTCTGAGTATGTTCATGGCTGCGGCACCTATCCTTCCCCTAGTGTAGTTCCTACATGCCTCTTTCGAGTCTGTAAGTATGTTTAGAGATTTGTTTCCCTGGGAGCCGCAAGCGACCGCTAGAGCTATGGCAACCTCCTCGGCTTCTGTTGCGTCCGCAGCCTCTGCCGCTGCACAGGTGATCAGTTCTCCCTGGTGGTCGACTACTACAGCCGCGGCCGTGCGCTTCCTATCCATCAGGTACAGCGCCGCGTCCGTGAAGACCGTGTTTTCCAGATTGGCTAAGCCTCGCTCGATATACTCGGCTCTTGCTTTCCGTCTTCCTTCGTGCAGGTTCGGATCCATGTTCCTGGGCAGGGGTGCGACCCGAATGGATTTTCTAATTCCATCCGGGACGTCCCTGTACCTGTCAAGGCGCTCTTGTGTTTCCACCCCTATTCTTTTCAGCAGTTCCCGGCCTGTTGGCGTGCCTCGGAGTCCCGTATACTGTGCCCTGATTTGGGCCTCCCTCAGCTCTTGGAAGGTGTTACTAATCCCTAGCTGGAGTAGTTTCTCGTTCGGTGTGTTCCTAGGTAGATGCAGGGCGGTCTTATATGCCTTCCTTAATATTACATCTATCTGTTCCATGTCGGCTTTGGTTGGTATCTGGTAGGGCAGTGAATAGGTGACTCGGCTGACTATCAGGCTGCTCACGAGTCTGAGCGTGTCTTCCTCTTTCATGCCGTACCGCCTATGCGAGACTCTGCTGATCATTCTTCCTACCTGCTCTGCTGCTTTACTTATTAGGCTGATGGTGTGGCTCCATTTCCTGCTTCTTTGCAGCCACATACCTAGCACCCTTATCATGTCTTTCTCTGGGATCCTCTGCCCTTCCAGGTAGACTTCCAGCTCCGCTTTAGTGGGATGTCTTCCGACTCTCAGCAGCTCCGATTTCTCGGTTGAGCATCTGAGGCCTCTTTCTCTGGTGTACTTCTCCACGCACGCGGCTGCGTCCTGTAGTCTGTCCTCCTTCTCCCGCAGAGAGCCCTGGGTGACCCATACCGTGACATCGTCGGCATACATCGCGTGTTTTATCCCTGGTATCCTCTCGAGTTGCCGCGCAAGCCCGATCATCGCAACGTTGAATAATATCAGTGAGATGACCGATCCCTGGGGAGTGCCCTTGCATGGTGTGCCGAAAGGGTCGCTTCTAAGGTCTCCAAGCCCGACTGTCGCAGTTCTATCGCTTAAGAAGGCCCTGACATAATTATGGACTCTTCTTCCGTAGTTGGTGTTATTGATTCCCTCCATGATGGCGTTGTGGCTGACGTTGTCGAAGGCCCCCTTTATATCGAGGGCCATGACCACGTTTTCCCCTGCTTTTGGCATCGTGGCTAGAACCTCCTCCTTAAGCTGTATTAGGATGTCTTGGGTGGACAGGTTCGCTCTAAAACCGTACATGCTATCCGGGTATCACCTTCCTCCTTCCAGATGTGTTTGAATCCTTTTGGTGATTATCCTCTCGTAGAGCTTACCTAGACATGATGTTAAGGAAATGGGTCTGAGGTTTTCGATCGATAGCTTTTTGCCTGGCTTTGGTATCATAACCACCATTGCGTGCTTCCACTCTTCCGGAACCGTGCCGGATTGCCAAAGCTTATTGAGGTACACCACTAGCTGGTCTATGGCGTTGTCGCTGAGATTCCTGATTAGTGAGTTGTTGATTTTGTCTGCTCCCGTTGCCGTGTTCTTTGTGGCCGCTCTTACCGCCTCGATTACCTCTTCCTTGGTGATAGGCCTGTCCATGTTTAGATTCTCTTCGCCTTTATACTCTTCCTTGTAGCTTTCTATCTGATCCTTCCCGTAGCATTTTATCCTAACTTCCTCTAGCAGCTGTTCCTCGGTTCCATCATATTGATGTACCAGTCTCTGTAGCGACTTGCTGCCTTCGGTTTTGCTTTGGGTTGGGTCCATGAGGGCTCGGAGAATCTGCCACGTCCTAGCCGTGCCTAACGTGCCATTCAGCTAAAAATAAAATACGATAGCCCCCCCCCCCCCCCCACACACACACACACGCACGCGCACACACAGGCTTTTTTCAGAAAGAGGACTGCACTGCTAACGCGTAAAAAATGCGGTAAGGCATTCAACGGCTGCAGATGTTTTTCCAGAGCAGTTTCCAAACAGCAAGCAGGGTGACGCCGTTCTGTGGAGGTAGCCAAGAAAGTAAAGGGGAATGTTGTGAGAGCACACTGCAACACTCGTCATGTGGAATCATGCCTTGAGCAACTTTATTGTGCGTCCGCTATGACGACTCGTTCATTTACAGATTCCTTTGGCAGCTACAAGCGAAGAAAGCCGCCAGAACTGGTTTTGATGATGATAAACTTTATGGCAAAAAGCGCCATGGCACAAGGTGCTTATCGTCTACTCAAGGTGTGGTCCAAGACCCATTTCCCAAGGATTTCACCCCACAGAAGACGAGCACCAGGCCAGAGGAAAGATTTACCCACTGTATCACTGACGGGTGCCCGGTGGCACTGGGAATCGAACCCCGCTCCTAGCGCATGCCAGACACCTGCGGATTCTAAAATCACTATAAGCCACCAGTTGAGTTTCCCCTTCCGGTGGCGATGAGAGGAAACTACTTGATGATGAAATCGGGGTTTCTTGATGACCCGGTGGTTCTACTCGCAAACATTCACATTACTCAAGGAAAGGAGAAGGTTAACTATTTATTTACAACATAGGTAAAAAAAACGAGAAGCAAAGCAAGGAGAAAACTATTTACATGACTAAATCGTGGATCAGACGAATTCAGCCTCCGCTCAACCCAGAGCGCTTGGTTTTAAACCCTCTGTCTCCGCCCTTAGCGGGGACAGCAACCGATCAGATAACAAACGACCCATCTCGCCAATCAGTGGTTAGGGAAAGGAAAATAAGGTCCGCCCACTGATCAGAGATTGGG
>JARKHS020016281.1:0-17500 GCA_030143305.2 Amblyomma americanum | reverse complement strand
TGTCTAACTCATCGATCATGCTTTACAGTTCATGTCCTGAGTGACTTAGCAAGACAATGTCATCAGCTAATCGCAGATTACTTAGGTATTTTCCATTAATCCTTATCGCCAACTGTTCCCAATTCAGGCCTCGGAATACCGCCTGTAAACAGGCGGTGAATAGCACTGGCGAGATCCTGTCTCCCTGCCTGACGCCCTTTCTTAAATTAAGGCATTTTCCAGGAGCGGCACCAAAGCCAAGGACAAGGAGAACAGGCCAGTAAGGAAAAATGGTGGCCATGAAAGTACGTTATGAAAAAAAAAAGCGAAGTGATGTCACGCACAAGGTGTGTGAGAGAAAAGTGGAATGATACTTTCGGACGTAAAGCGCTACTAACTTTTCGCATGCAGCGACTCTTATTTAGAATAAGAAACAATATATAGGTATGTTTGAGCATAGGCATGCAGTTGCCCTGTAGCGTTTTATTCTTGCCAAAGACAAAACAATTTTCCTTTGCAGCCCCGTTGTTGATAGCTTTGGCTGCACACCAAGAGCGGGAGCTGTATTATGTAATAACGATTCTTTCCCAAATCTGCTCTTGTGTCGCTGTACCAAGCAAACTCTGTTACCAGCTCCGCTCTCAGACGCAGGGCTGAAGAACGACAAAGATGTAAAAGAATAAATCGCAGAAAGTACAGGTAAATAATACATTCTCAAAACGCGATATTTTTTTAAATTCTTAGAAAACAAAACATAACAGCATTCTCCGGAAGGTCTATCAGTGCGAGGCGCACGAAAAAAAAAACGAAAACAGCACGTCACTCGGTGGCACGCGACGTAACTTCTACTACTGCAAGGCTTTCGACAAAGCAAATCGGTGTCCTGGCTGCACGGACCGAAAAATTCTCGCCGAAAATTTCAAACGCTAGGTAGCGTACGAAATTGGGTATGGAAGCATGCGGAAAACCAGCTTACTCTCAGGGCGCACAACACGTTTTCTTTGTTTCCAAACCTCGAAAGAAGCGAACGTTCTGTTTAGGTACCGTAGGTTAGACTCGGAATATTATTTAAGCCTAGTAACTGTTGAAGGAAAAGGATCAGCTCGTTACGCTCCCTTAAAAAGTGCATGCTCTCGCATAGATGCTGCTTTCTTTAATCCGGAAGTAGAGACATACTGGTTTTTGTTGTCTTCCAACTTTCGCCTATACCTCGTGGCATTAATTGCGCTCGAGCGCGTAATAACTGGCGCAAAGACGACGAAGGCTGAACGCGCCAAACACGGTCGGCCATTTTCTGACTGCGTCGCATTTCTACGCGTAGCGGGCCCACCTTTCACCACGCACATCGTTTGTAGATAACAACAGATTCCTGCAAGCGCGGAACCTCGAACGAAATGACTGGGTAAGTGTGTACAATTCCTTCTTTTGTACGTGTTGTCGTTTTCGTGCTGCGTCTGAATTAACGCTCCGCTCATCAGTGCTGCGTTGGAGCAAGTCCGCATAAAAATACCGCGCAGTTTGGTTTGCCAAGTTTTGCTGAATGCTGCTAGAGAAAGCATTTAATACCGTATGTACTCTCATATTGAATGCACTTTTTTTCCCAAAAGAACTTTGAAAATTTAGGAGTGCGTTCATTGCGCGGGGGTAAAATATTCAGGAAAATTATGAAGCGGTAAAAACGGGACATAAAGTGGGCTGGTGGAACAAATACTTCATCCGGTACGACTAATCTTAAAAATAAAACGAAACGCACTCTTGAGCATGGGTTCCGCGCAAGAGAACATGGTCAATAAATTTAATCTCAAATCCGCATGTATACCGCGGCCCATAATAATCTCTGAAGGAAGAGCAACCGGATTTAAATCTAGCACAACTCTTAGCACACAGTGTGAAACCCAACTGAAACAAGTTTCTACAATCTTTAATATGACAGATCGCGTGGTGTCTTGGTTCTAGGATTCCTTGCGAAATATTTTTATTGCCTGCTCGTCCTGTAAAGTGAGATATAGTGCTTTATGTTATTGAATAGCTGTTTCGGCGCTCAAGAAGGGCGGTTGGTACCGTTCACTATTATTAGCAGGATACGGCGTGCCAAAAGGTGGGATGCGTTCATTACGCGAGGGCAAAAAAAAAAATCACGTTCTGAATGCCAATGTAGAAGGCGCGTTCATTATGTGAGCGAAAGTGGGAGGACGCGTACACTCCGCCTTTAAGAGTGGAACACGACAGCGTGCTGCAACGCTGACAGGGCATTGCTCATGCACACATCAGTACACAAAGAGACTCCACGTAATCATATACCACAACGCACTCACTAGGTCCACTTTTATTCAGTTGGAACCAACGAGCCCTCGCAGCGTGTTATGCGCGTGCTCGCCTCGCAGTATGAAAGACCTGGGCTCTATTCCCCATATCTCCACAGGATCTTTTTATTTTGAGGGTCTCGTGTTACAGTACCGACAACGCCAACGCCGACACCGGCTTTTCTACAACTAAACCTCCTTAACGCTGTCGCATTAATGGGTAGTTCTAGAGTTTTGTGGGCCACTGTGTGTAGAAATCCCAAGTGAAAATATGCTCCGCGCACACGTTCGCGTAAGGCGTGCTTCCGGCGTCAAATGAGATGGGAACAGCGCAGCGTGTGGCCAAAGGTCCGTTTTACGTCGTCTGCGTGCCATCATCAGAGCTAGGCGCACTCTTTCAGTTTGCGCCAGTTTTGCTTCTGCTTTCTTTGACGTTCGTCGCGCTTTGTCATTGGAGCGCCACATTGCTGGCAGCGGTACGGCGATAAAGTTCTGCTCACTGCTATAGAAACGCGGGGTTCAGCAACGGCCGCGCTGGACACCGACTGCAGCCCTACTGGTCTTTTTCACTATTCACATTGCAACGTGACGCTGATAACAGGACAATGATAGAAGCGAAATCAAAGCGCTGCAGGCCAGGGAGCTACGAGCGCTGGCTTCACCCACGGAGATTACAGCCGCTGCCGCTAACGAAGCTGTGCTGCGCAAGTTATGAATGCGGCGCTCCAGTGGCAAAGCAAGAAAACGAACGTAAAAGAAAACAGAAGCAAAACTATCGCAAACTGGATGAGCGCGCCTATCTCTGATGGCGACAGGAAGACAGCATAAACTGGACATATGACCCCACGATCCGCTGTTCGCTGTTCGCATACAGAGAAAGCAGAGGTGCGGACGTCTGAACGTTAGGCTTCACCACGATGCCGAGCTGCACCATTGAAACGCTCATCCTCAACCTTCGCGCACAGCAGATCTTTACGGTTCAGTCTGCGACAATCTATGACGTCGCAGTTAATGCGCAGTTAATGCACACACCTATATTGATGTCTAAACGTTTGTTTACAGATACCACTGCACTCTGATCTTGCTGGGACTCACAGTTGGGGCAGCATGGGGTTTTGAGCACACCATCTCGGAAGGTAAACATCTCCGGCGTTTTCATTCACTTGCCAGTGATTGTTTCCATCATTGTTTTCTCCGAGTCGAAGCTTAGTGCCTGCGCTCGCGAACATTATACTATAGCGCGGCCAAAACGAGCACCTGCCTTAGGGTTGGTGGCTAACCTCCTTAAAAACCTGTCCTCAATTTCTTACCCATTGTGCCGCCATGTGACAGGAATCACGCCAGGATATTCACGCGCGACAGGACAGATCTGGTCATTTATCTTGCCTGACTGGGTCGTACCTCCTTTTTTTTTTCTCTTGCAGCAAGACTGTCCGCCATATATTATATCCTAGGAGAGGAAAAATAGCGACAAGCTTGAAGCTACGTGCAGTCTATGTGGCAGAGAGAAAGAGAGAAAACGTAAAGAAAAGCATTGCGTGAAATTAGAATTTATGCGCAGCCGAGATAACTACATGAAAGAGTTGCTAAAGGAACTGCTTTGGAAAAAACTGCGCCGCGCTGCTACTTATTCTGCAAAAAGTAGAGATGAGGCAAGCAGCAACGCTGGGCCGTGGTGTTGCGCAAGCGCTCTAAAGGGTAAACGTCTCGCCGCATAGGGCCTTCTTTGGGGTGGCCCGAGCCTAATGAACGCGGACGCTCGTGCTTGACAAAGTTCCAGCTTGCCTTTGTCCCAGCTGAATACCGGGAACTGCAAGTGGCGGGAACTCTCGCTTCTGGCATGCACCATTCTGATTTTCAATTCGTATGTTGATCTTTAAAGGGAAAGTGCAGTCTTGAATTGCAAAGTCGCAATGATGAGCAAAGGTTCAATAAAGAAAAATTTGAATATAAATTTTTGGAGACTTTAATATCTGAAAAAATTTGCTTGCGACAGAAACATAACATAAATATAAATTTTAATACGTTGTAGACTGCAGGCTGGCTGCGGATAAAATGGATGCCATTAACGACCTCCTTGTAAATGAAGCCGTTGCTGCGCTTGAATGCACTGTATGACCATCGCGATTCTCAGTTAACGACTCCAAGTATGGCCAGCCCCCATGCGCGGTAGGCGCGGGCTTCCACGACTTGTCACGCACGAAGGCATGTTTGTCATGCTCAGCATTTAACCGCACCGTCGCAAGGTCATACGTGCATCCTGCGTGCTTTGGGAAAGATGGCTTTCACCAAGCGAGAACGTCCGCTCTGTGTAGCCGATTTCCAGAAACCTTTTGATAAACCAGCCTCCCGCGAAGCGCTTGTGTATTAAATTATGAACATTTTGAACTATATTAGCAAGCTTGACTTTTAACAGCTGAACTTAGCGACAACCGTCCTTGCGCTTGGTCACTGAGATCAAGCAAGGCGCATTTGCACCGATAATTTATTGTAGGTAGTATTGGATTTACAGTTAGCTGATCACACTGATTCCCTTTACAATTCTATAAATTTAAAACAGGTGAAAAGAAAATGAACACGAAAGCCGCGGTCTTTTGGCCATAATTGACCGAAGCGTCGCAAGTAGACCGTAACTTTATATGAGCGCATGCTGGCGCGCCCGTTAAGAGCGAGGCTAGAAAGACGAATTTTCGGTCTTGCAGGACCTGCTTAGTGAAACAGCGAGCGAAATCAAACATTGACTAGGCTGATGGAGGGCCAGTTTTCTGTCTACTTGCATTTCTGTGACATCTTTCTTTCATTGTGGGCGGGGGGAAGGGGGATGTAATTGCATAGACGGACTAAACGTATTGTGGACTGTGCTGATGAACTTTCGTTGGTGCGAAACAAAGGGCGATAATTTAATTGCTACCAGTTCACACAGAGGAGCTGCTGCGCGAAATCAATGATAGATACCACAGAAAACACATGCAAGAGGCGTCGGTTTCGCGTGTTCTCTGGCGGGTATCGTTGATATCGCGTTGCTGTTCATCAGTATGAATAAAACGGCTCGTATTTTGCCTTACTTGTGTGGTTTAGGCTTCCTAGTTAAAACACGGAAGGAGTCTCTGGCAACAACCAAGGGTTCAAAACGAAATACCAATGTTTCGGGATCAACTCTGTCCTATATTCAGGGGCGCCTGAATGGTCAGCACTCAGTAGGCAGAAGACCTTGCTTCTCCACGGTCACGCAACATATAGGTCATTCACGTAGGCGGAGGGAAGGGATCCCGGGCACCTGTTCATGTTTCCTTTTGTGTGCTGGATGTGCCACGATCTGACGTGAAGCCTCGTAATGGAATTATGCTCCACGCCCAGCACGCTATAGCTCGATCGAAGGCGATTCTGTGGTCCAAACATTCACAGCGTCCGGCGAGGACACTCCGTTCAGCGTCCATCTTCTGGACGTCGTTTTTGTGTTGGTGCAGTCTCTCGCCTCAGTTCCTTGTCTCGCCGATGTACGTGGCAAGGCAAAATGTCTCAAGGGATCGTGTAGACCACGCCTTGTTGTTTCTCCTTAGGGACAGGGTCTTCGGGCCGCGGTAGGAAGCGGCCTAGCGTTGAAGCGGGTTGCTGGGCCACGCTCATGTTTTGCGCTCGAAGAATACGTTCCAGCGCTTCGCTAGCAATGAAGCGGGGCCATTTAATCCTCTCTGAATAAGTGACCTAGTCTGTACCGAAACGCTGGGATTTTCTTTTCAACCTTTACTTGGTGCAGAAGCCTCCTTCTGTTACAAGCCCAACTGAACGAACTTCTGTGAAAGGTGCTCATGTTCAAATTTATAAAATGTGCTGTTATGACGCTCTGTTTCTGTAATTTTGAAGACGAAACCATTCCTTTATACTGCCCACGTTAAATTAAATGCCTATACTTGTTCATTTGACAGCTTTCTTCGGTTTTAAATCTCATCAAATGAAATTAAAATATTTCAATTAGGTGTACAGACGGCACATACCGTTGGTATTTCACTCACCCACTCACTCACCAACTCACTCACTCACTCACTCACTCACTCACTCACTCACTCACTCACTCACTCACTCACTCACTCACTCACTCACTCACTCACTCACTCACTCACTCACTCTCACTCACTCTCACTCACTCTCACTCACTCTCACTCACTCTCACTCTCACTCACTCTCACTCACTCTCACTCTCACTCACTCTCACTCACTCTCACTCACTCACTCTCACTCACTCACTCACTCACTCACTCACTCACTGTCACTCACTCTCACTCACTCACTCTCACTCACTCACTCTCACCCACTCTCACTCACTCACTCACCCACTCTCACTCACTCACTCTCACTCACTCACTCACTCACTCACTCACTCACTCACTCACTCACTCACTCACTCACTCACTGACTCTCACTCACTCACTCACTCACTACGCCATGCGAATGGTGCTTCCCGCAGGCGTGACGCCCGGTGCTCCGGCCGTGACCGGGAATGGCACCGGGCAGGATCTTTCAGGCGTGGAAGGTGAGAGGGGATCGGTGCTGCGGGCTGTGCAGCGGTGGTTCCAGAACAGCTTGGAGAAGTACCGGCTCCGCTTCACCACAACCACCGTGAGCAGGGAGTCGACCTCAGAGTCCAGCGCGCACACGCACATGCCGCTGGGGTTCACCCGAGGCGAGTTACACTGACGCTGCTTTTCTCAGATACCGATCTTTGCGTGCGAAAGGTGCAATCTTTGGTTACAGGCGCGAAAACAGACACAGCACAAGGTAGTAAGACAGGACGGAGCGCCACTCACAACTGATTTATTTGAATGCAACACGGACAAATATATACCATCGTACACGCGAGGAATGCTATCATCTTCAAACTTGATATGATAGCGAACGAGTGAAAAAATTGTTCTCTGCCTTATACAAAGATATTGACATGTCGCTGATGCACATGCTTCCTTTCTTTGCAATAAAAAAAGCTTTGATTAATTCTCTGACTTTTGTGTCTTTGCTTTTTGATAGAATACGCGTACCGGAAAAACATGGCTCACAAGAGCGTGACGGGCAGGACCTTATATGCTTAGGCATATTTGGGCCTTCTTTATCTTGCTCAACGTTTCTTTCATGTTCCATGATTCGCTCGTTAACGCAGCGCCCAGTTTGCCCTATATAAGAGCGGCCGCACGAGAGGGGAATTTCGTAGACAAACACCTTAGGCGCACTTCATGAACGATCGCCTATGTTTTGCCTTCGTCCGCGTTGACTTCAAATAAATAAGTTGTGAGTGGCACTCCGTCCTGTCTTACTACCTTGTGTTGTGTCTGTTTTCGCGCCTGTAACCAAAGATGTCCAGTTACGAACTTGCCCAGCAAGACGTTCTTTTAAGAAAGGTGCAATGTAGCCTATGAAAGACGACGTGGTGGTCAATTTCGATTCCTGAATATGCACTGAAATACCATCGGTACTTTATTTTTTGTCTACATTACGGTCCCCCTCCTTTTCGAATCGGGGCCACCATGTTCAGGCGTCCAAAGTTCCAACCTCGAGCTTAGCAGAGCAGCTCTACAGCCAATGAGACACCCCCGCATGTCGTGCTCTTCAGCGCTTCGGATAAGCTCTGCTTCGGCTTTGTGTACCGGCTTACGTCAGTGAGCCTTTTAATCGAACCGCGCGCAGGAATGTCTTAAATTCTGTTATTTTGGACACGGCTTTCCGAACGGCACATCTACAACTGCAGCGCGAGGTTGATATCCCGCACCTTTGGTATAATATGAGTATGAATCACACAAGGAAGTTTCTTTTGCTTTATTCCAAAGGGAAATCAATAAAAACGAATTTGCAGTCAACGTACCTAACGCGGATAGCGCACTAATAAAAGTTACTTTTAAGAGGCAACGCGACACCTACGCGCTATTTTTAGAGTTATCAATTTCTATAATAAAATGCTTATTTGGCATGCAGAAATGAGAGCTGACTCTCTTTTAGCAAATAGTAATAAAAGCGTGTCGCTAGATGCAAATTTACGAGGGAACTTTAGCAAATAAAGCGTGGCAGATGATAACGCGGGAAGCGTCGACGTGAGGAAGCGTAAGAGGTCACATGTCATTGCGGAAATAGTGAACATACTCTCGCCAAATTCTTGAAGGAAAAGGAAACACGGCGTTTCGCGGACCATACGAGCCCCTTGATCACACAGAGCGCTACATGGATAGACGGTGACTCTTGTGATGACTGCCACTCCATACTTAGCGCGAAGGGCAATATAGTCCAGGGTTTGACAAAACACTGTCTGGCAAGGAGTAAACAGCCAGAACCTACAGGCTAGAATACAGACTTTAGAGACATGCAATGGCGGATGTGTGTGAAGGTTTCACCAAACGAAATTAGGACTTTCCTCTCGTGTTAACTGAGCGTGCCCTATTTTCGCTAAGGGTCTGGAATGAGTACTGAAATTACTGCTCTTAATCTGCAACAACAAATTTAAGTCACCGTTGCGCGTCCTGTATGTTTGCACGCGCTAGACAAAATGGCATTTTGGCTTGCTGGTTGTTCAGAATTCACATGATGTTCCATGACATGAAAAAGAATACGCAGGCATAAAAAAGATATAAAGGGAGCACTAATGAAGGATGAGTATGCTAAGCATCTCGACTATGGAACCCATTGTCAGCACACGAAATCACGGCTACATGGGTTGAGTTATCTGCCCCTTGCCGTTGCCCTGCCAGAACACTGTGCAACGCTGACATATTGGCTTTATGTAGGCTGACGGCTAACCACTCTACTTTCATCATCAGTGGCTCATATTAGGTTCCACAGGCGTCTTAGATGGGTAGCAGAATTTGCTAAATATTTGGGATATGCGCTTCGGGGTTCGTACCCTCCTACTCTCGTCAAGAGTAAACGGCGGCGTTAATTGCGATGGCTTGCGAAGGTCGTGCTGCATCGTAGCACACCCCCGCAAGAACCTAGCGCGCGTCGAAGACAGGGGGCAAATAGCTTGGCACCCATCCCAGTGTTTATCCCGCAGCAGTAAAAGCCGCAATATCCGGCGCCGCCCCGGGGACTGGGCGCTTCCGCGCTCTGTGTCGAATGGCGCTGCACGAAAGTAAGCGCAAAAGGAGCGAGGCCGCAGCGCTCCGCCACGGCTGTAAAACTCGGCGCGATTGGGCCCCGCGCTCACGCTCGGTAGACAAAAGCAGAAAAAGCGGTGCTGCACCCGTCCACGTTCGGGCAGCCGTGAGCCCCAGCGTCCTCCCGCGAGTGCTGCAGGCGGCGGGAAGCAGAGCACGACAGGCGCCGGCGCGGAAGCTAGGTCGCTTCCGGGCACGGCCCGTATCGAGGAGCTATACTGTCCAGCAGCATCCTCGCTGAGGGCTCAGTGATGCGCCCCAAGCTCTGCCACGCGTAATGGCCAGAGACGGTCACGGCACGGCATTCGATTGGCCGCTGGGACTTTAATTAAGTAGACGCTCGTCGATCGCGGCGGAAGGCCGGTGCCTAATCCGGCGCACTGGGCAGCGAGTGTTTACGAAGGGCGTCTCATTACAGATCCGGTCTGCAACATGAGCGCCTTCCTGAAGCAGGCGAGGCTGTGCTGGAAGACGGCCGCCGTCTATTCGGACAAGCCGGACGGCATTTGCGCGTAAGTGTGTACCTATAGGGGGAGATGCTAGAAAATCGACCGATAGGCCGGTGAGCGGGAGCTAAAGTGTTCCGACTGCCATTGGGGCTCTCGTAACGGCTTCTAGAAGCAGCAAGAACGAAGGCGGCGCTGAAAAGAAGGGCGATAGAGACGGACGTGCTCAATCAAAAAGCAAGTTCCACTCAACGAGGAAATGTTATCCAAGGAAAGGCTTACGTTATACAGAGGCTGCAGGCTCGAGAAACAAGAACTCTCCATTTTTTATTCCCTTCTCTCCTCGTCTTTAATCTTGGTTGTTCCCGCAGTCGAGGATAGAATGACGATTTCGTGCACTGCATCGCAATAGAGCCAATCAAATTGGACGTTACTAAAGAGGCCGTTGGTGATGATGGCGCAAGGGCAGTTCGGTTAGAGAGCGCCGTGGATAATCTGTTTCATCTTATCGAGGTTGGGCCAAAGGTCAATTTTCCCAAGAATTTCGCTCCAGAGAAAGCCTAGCACCAGGACAGAGGAAACAACCTTATCGGTAACGCAATAGGACGCACGAAGAAGGCGGTTAAATAATAAAATGAAACGCCATAAGATGGAGCACATCTGTTACGGGACTGTTACTCTTCGCAGTATATGCCAGTCAGATTTGCTGATATTACAGACGGGGTAACATGTGTTGGCGATACAGCGATTGCAGTTATAGCTAATATACAAAATTTAAACTTCAAAATACCTTCTGGCTTAACAACATTACCCACTGTTTTCAGAAAACAGAAAGAGTGATCTGAACAGCGCAAGAACTCGTACGCGCGACATAACTTGATGCACAGAGCACAGTTTCGGTCACTGTGTCTTGCAGCCTCCCTCGCCCAAGTCTCAGTCCTAGCAAAAATGTCAACAATTAATGTGACGAAAACCAAATATACTGCATTTCGTTCCCATGCAAGACTTGTCAATCTAGCGTCTCTAAAGGGAACTGCAAAAAGCGGTTGCTCTTTACCGATTGCCTCTTTTGCACGTTTGTCATTGCATAGTCAGCTCAGGCCTTGATAGCAGCGCCTACGATTGAAGTTGCTAGCAATAGCTATTAGCCCTGACGTAACAGAGCGGCCACTTCTGTAGAGGAGCTCAAGCAACAATGTGAGAAAGGATCGTTACAAACCTGTTTTCGTGTAAGCCGTAGATTTTGATACATCTGGCTGCAGAGCGTTTTGACGTATGAAACCTGATTTTAGCTTGTACGGGAGTACGGAAGATTATCTTTGTGGCTTGCAGCGTGCTGTGCTTCGAAGTGAGGTTACGATAGCCACTTTTAAATAGTTGGTGAGCGCGAATAATACTTTTCCAGAATATTGCAGCTAAGAACCGAATCGAATACAAATTGAATAGTGAATAAATTGAATTGAATACAAACTGAATATTCGTTTCGACTTTTGGCGTGCGAGAGAAAACAGTGAACTGCAAGATGCGGTGCTGCTTCACGGCGCTATAGCTCACAGAGTTGTAGTTGTAGCTGCCTTAGCACGCAACACTGATCTTATTCAGGGGGACGCAGCTCCATGACTGCTATGCAGTATGCATAGAAAAAATAACTTCTGTCTCAGCTGGCGACTAAGAATGAACTAT
The DNA here is from genome assembly GCA_030143305.2 of Amblyomma americanum. Taxonomy (NCBI): domain Eukaryota; kingdom Metazoa; phylum Arthropoda; class Arachnida; order Ixodida; family Ixodidae; genus Amblyomma; species Amblyomma americanum. Next base: position 5,956 of record JARKHS020016281.1, on the reverse strand, counting down.
CACCACATCTCAGGAGATGAGAGGAGAGCGAGGTATGAGCTACCACCTCAGAGATCAGGTGTAACCCTGCTGCGACGCGCAATCTCGGAGGCCATGTATGAGCATTATGAATACTGCCGCACGGACGAAACTCTGCCACGACGCCGAGTATTCCTGCCCGCGTAGACCGAGCGCGACAGCATGTTGCGCGTCGTAGAAGTGGGCCGTTTTCGAAACAGTTGTAAAGGAAAAAATATGACTATTTCTTCGCTCCAGTTATACGATATCTATTTAAATAGTTGAAAACATATTTTCGAATAGTTTCGAATAATTTAGAGAATGGACTGTTTGATTCGATCATAGTCCATAGAACGATATTCGCTTCGCTATTCGAAAATTTACAATATTCGCACACCCTTACTAAAGAGGCGTATCGTAGGTGCAGGGCTAGTTGATGATGAACCAGAGCTCAGAAGTAGAGCAAAGAGAAACAATGGGTTTCACTGTGTCCGTTGTTTCTTATTTTACTACGTCTAAGGTGAGGTTTCCGTTTTTTAAAAATGAAAGAAGTGATGCGTGTAGCGTATACTTGCCAGCCTCTAAGCTTTCGACGCTGAAACATGCTACTTGAAATCGTCCGATTTAGTTTATTGTTGTTCTTATCAGTCGAGCTTTTTGCAAGCGGTCGCCACTAGCGCAATCGATATGACTCGGAGAGCTCATGCAAAGAGACCTGCGTTTAACTTTTGATCCCAAACTTGATGCTAAAATCTTCGTTTTGCATGCTATCAGGGCCTTCCTTCATGACGTTGTGTCGTGTTGGTACAAGTGAACTGCTAGCACTGTGATGCTATTAGAGAAAAACACTGATTATATTCTTCAGCTTTGATTTTCGTCAGCATGCATGTTCTGCGTGTACTCATAAATGAGAACCTTGAATGAAACAAAACTTTCCTCATGCGGATCTCGGCAGAAAAGAATATGAAAAAAGCGGCTGCGCTCATACTGAGTTATCGGTGCGCGCTAAATTGCTCTAGGGCCAAACTTAATCGTTGCGCGCTAACCACTTAATGTATGAGGAATTTTGAGGCTAGGCTGGTGTTATGCGTATTTAACTGCCTTTAAAGGGCGACAGCCGAGACAAAGAATAGAAATTGCAACCACCTGCTCAGCAGCGGAACGCATTTAATAGCTAGCGCTCGAAAAGCGGTGTGAGTTACAAGATTAAGGAACCCGTGCAAAATGAGAACAAAGGGGAAAAAAGTCAGCACTTACGACCAACCCACAGTCACTGGCGGCAGTGCAAAACTAGGCGAGAAATCAATGACGGGCTCTGTCCACCGAAAAAGGCAAGGCGCGTAGAACGTATATTTGCCTTCCAATCACATGCGTTCCCGTTACGATACATGATTCGCTTGAGTGGTGCCCCACATTAGCTCTCAGACTGCGGAGCGCTGCAGACCTTGTTATGCCCATATCGAAGGTCGATTGCACGAGACCATGGCACCGCAAAGTCACGGGTAAACATTAAAGCTGAGGACTGTCTCGTGAATGCGCTTTTCTGAACGAGGCCGTCACTTGCTCCTATGATTCTGGTAGGTTATAAATAGCGTTCCCTGCAGGTGCCTTGAATCTTTGAAGTTATGAGCTCTAGTTAAATGTTTTTGTTAATTGCGTATAGACTCCATGACCGTACCCAAATTTCTCCCTGGCTTATTCCTAGTTATTATACGTCTTGCTTCACACATTAGAATAGAAAATGGGAGTTGAGAGCCATATAAATGAAACGGGAGCAAGGTTTAGAAGTTCAGCGGATATTGAATTGTTGTTTAGACACCCTTACTTCTTATGGCGCAACAAAAACACTCATTCCCAATTTGCCTGATTGTGCGGGGGTAAAGGGCAGAAAAGCGATGAACAACTTTTTCGTTCAGTGGACCGACTCGTTTTTGCTTAAGAGATGCCGTAAACAATGATAAGCGAGCGCTACAGCGATTGTACGCAGGTAACGATGGGAAAGCCAGAACAAATGCGGCACAAGCCGCAAGAACCAGTCACTTTGTTGCAAAAGAGCTAACGTCATCGTTGCACATCACTTAATGATTGTTGCATTACTTCTGAGCTAGATAAGCACGCTACGACGCATTTTTCGAGCCGTTAAGTTTTTAACCTCTAGGCTACTTGTAACAACATGTAGTCATGTGGTGGCACACACCGAGACAACCAAAGATCCACCGCATAACGTTCTGTAATAGAGGGAGCACACAGGGGCACTAAAAGATGTAGCATCGACGCCAGGCACATATCCAAGTAGGGAAGGGGCTGGACCCCCCTTCCCCCCCCCTCACCCCCTCCTTGGGTTAGGAGGCTACCATGGGCCCCTCGCGAAAAAAAAAAATCCTGGCTACGTGCCCGAACAACTCACCCAACACTTCAGAATCCTGTCAGCGCAGCGTTCATTTTGAAGACGTCTCAGTTCTTCAAAAGAGCACGGACAATAGCTGTGCGCGAGATGCTAAAAGTTCTTGCCATCGAAGACAAGGGTCAAGACTCAGCGATCCGTCAACTGCTTTGAGCGACAATGAGAAATACAGAGTGTGCCGTTGTATAAGGCTACATATCCACGGTTGCTTACTTACGGGAAAAGTTGGGTAGAGTGGCATGTTTCAGGACAAAAGTATTCCTTCGACCGCCGGTCCAATTTAAGAACGGGAAAAAAACATTACAAGCACTTATGAAACACTCGAGTGTGTTACTGACTGTCATGATTCATAATGTATTTTAAATCTTGAATTGGCACCACTTCTTATCCGTATGTTGGTGGCGCGGAGGGACACTGACCACTATTCAAGAAAAAAATTCACAGACCTCATTCACAAGCCATTGCTGCGTTACACGACACTTCTTGAAACGCACTGCCTTAGAGACGTGATTGTCGAGACGAGGATTCACCAACAGCCCTTGAGGAACCTCAAGGGCCCCAGTACGTCGAGAAAAAACGTGGAAAGGTTCTACTTGGCCAGTGGAAAAGAAGTATAGTGCAGAGAAGGTTGTTTGTGTCGAGATGAGCATGCATTCAAGTTTAAATGGCTTCAATATTAAGCTCGCGGCCTCATATAGATGCTCTGCGGAATAGCAGCCAATGCAGATCGAACTTCTGCTTGTTGATAAGCCTATCGTTTGGTGGAAAGGGCTGCCGTGGCAGAAGATGGTGAGCATAAAACAGTTGCTGGTTGCCTGGTAGGGGCAAACTAAATGCGCCGGCGGCACCTTTCCTCTGCGCCTGCATAACTCTACGCCGAGCCTATGTGCAGTCTCGGGTGTATATGTCACAGTGGCGACATCAATATAGCGCTGCATTCGCAGATCTCACCTCTCGGAAGTGGCATCGGGTACATGTACACGTGGTCTCGCATACTAGCGCTAACTGGTTGCTCGCTTAACAGGGGAGTGCTTATTGCAGCCGCGCAAAACGACGAGGGACGAAGAGAAGAATGCACAATGCACAAGGCGTCCCTCGTCGTTTTTAGTGGTTGCAATACGCACTCCCCTGTTAACCACCAACTAGCCCGCCTTTGCCTTTTAAATGGTTGCTCGCTGGCAGTGAACACGTGTCATGCAACGTCGACACATTGTCGGCAACGAAGAAGATTATAATAAAGAATAGAAATGAATAAAATGGCGGAAAACTGCGAAAAGCTGAACGGCATATTTGGTTGCAGGTGTCGGGGCGCGATAGACTCGTCGCCAAGAACGATGTTATTGACTTGGTTCTAGGACACATGGGTAACGGGTTAATGACAGCGGCTGCTGAGGTCTTAGTGCGCTGATAGTAAGGGGGGTAGTTTTGCTGGAGATGTAACCAAGGCGGATTTTCTCATCCGACGTGTCTCCATGCATAGGGCACTGCCTTTGCATGCAAGACGCAACACAGTGCCATTATATTTTGAGCGACTGTCGCGATTCACCACTTTAGAGCGATGTCATTAACTTACGGCGGGTTGTCAGTGAACCGTTATACCGTGCACGACGAGGGAAGAAGAAATGAGACGGGAGATAAAGGGAGAGTCTTGCGAGTAACCCCGTGTCACTTCTCAGGCACAAGGTGGACGCAATGTACCGTCGCTGCCTGGTGCGCGTCACCAAGCAGACCAGCTGCGAAGAGGACGAGCGCGCCCAGCAGCGGATCCGTGGAGAAGTGGACTCGCAGCGCGCCCAGTGCGTCGGGGCTTCCTTTCCACGCGCGGCAGCTTCGCCTTGGGGCTTTGGGGCGCCCAGCTTGGGCCGCTTCATCCTCGCCACGCTCCTGGTGCTGGCCCTGTAGGCCTGCCGAGAGAGAGCGCCAGTCGAGAAGAGAGCGCCAGTCGAGAAGACATCTCCTCCTGAGCGGCACCAACCTGCTGGCGTATATCGACTCGAGGCTCGGAAGGTCTGCTATCTATGAGCTAATAAAAAAAAATTAGCTCCGAATAACAGCCAGATTGTGCTAAAATCCACGAAACGTTGCGCTAAGTGACGTCATGCTCAGTGCCGCACTCTCCGACGTGATTAAGAGGGGGAAACAATTTCCTTAGGAGGATAAACTTCATTACCTGAACGGGACCATAATAAAGGTGAGTGAAAGAAGATGTCCCGTCTTTTTGTTGCAGCGGATATGCTGAGACCACACTGCCATACATGGTCCGCGATAATCGTAAAAATTCTGGCGCGTTGTTAACCCTTCATAAAAAAATGGCTGTGGTTTAGCTTTGGCTAAATCTGGAGTGACGCGATAGCTACAGCTGGCTGAGTGGAACTCGCTCAGTCGAATTGCAAAGTCAGTCTTTCGCCGCTGCGTGTCGCAGGGCGTTCCTTCATCTTTGTCCCTGGAGGTGGATTCACTCTCCCCCTCTTCACTCCTCCCCCCACTCGGTTTCGACGGCGCGCCGCGCCGCCGGCAGCTGCCACGGTGGCCACTGCGTCGCCACGCTGAAGGCTCGAGATGCTAGCGTAATGTAGGCGCGCGGCGCGCACAATAGCTGCGTTCTCTGACGTCACTCCGCGCATGCGCACAACTGACGAGGCGGGCAGCGTCTGCTCCGCCGTCGGCGCAGAGGCGAGGCTCGCGGCGCGCACACGAGCTGCGGGCTATGACGTCACTCCGCGCATGCGCACAGCTGGCGGAGCGGTGGTGCCACGGCCCAGCGCAGAGCCACGCTGACCTCGCGAACTGGCTGGCGTAGTGTAGCTATCGCTACAAAATCTCAATAACGTTAACAGACTTTCGCGGAGCTTTTATCGCTGAGTCTGAATGCCTAACTATTCTGCTATGCTATGCTAAGCTCTGCTAAGCTATTATACTCAAACTTGTTCAGTATAATTCTACTCGATTCATTCTTCACAACTATAATCGGACTGCCGATATCTCTACCATGAAACAATCCCTAAGTCTATCATCACTTGCTTCTCGCCTCTATTGTTCAAATCTTTGCCTTTTGTACAAAATATGCTCCCGTAACACCCACCTTCGCAATGAACTAATCTGTAATCCGACATATCGTTCGGCCCGCGTTGATCACTCCCAAAACATGAAATTATTTCTCGTCGTACTGTTTGCTGTTTCCCTATTTTATTCCACGCACATCAAAGAACCGGAACCGCCTTCCCGGACTTATCACCGCTATTAAACACCATCATAAAAATGCACTACCTGACATTGTATAATTAGGAGCCTAACAGTTTTATTTTCTTATTATTTTGCTGCGTGTCTTGTTTTTGTTTAATGTGTTATTCATTGAATCACTTCCCTGTTGGGATGGGGTAGCGTGGTCGGGCCGGAGAAGGGACGAGGAGCATCGGAGGAAGAAAACTTGGAAAACTATTTACATAATGTACAAGTAAAGGCAACTGAGAGTGCTTCTCAGTAAAGGGAGCTTCTTAGCGGTCGGGAGTCTCTCCCAGCAAAGGGTCTCTCTCAAGAGGGGGGCTCTCCTCTGGC
>JARKHS020016280.1:0-103746 GCA_030143305.2 Amblyomma americanum | reverse complement strand
TTTAGCAGAAGATTTTTCTTTATATCATACGCTGACAGAGCTAGCATTTATTTCTTTAGCGTCTGCAAAGAACAAAGCTCTCAATGCTTAAGGCATGCCCTTTACCAAGAGATTTCCTCATGATAGTTACGAACACACCATGGGAAACTTGAAATAAAACGCCAATCAATCTTTATCTCTGCGCTCCCGTATTCCATTGTTTGCGTTGCTGCGTCTCACGTTCCGAGAGGATTGGCGGAGTTAGAAGTTTTTTTTATTATCGGATACACAATCCTTTGGAATGCGAAATCAAGTTTTCTCAAATGGTCGTTTTCTTGTATACACCGATTCCTGTGATGTCTGGTGTTTCGCAGACGAGGGCAACAGACATTGGGACGGTAAAGACGAGTAATTCCTCGTTTTGTTCGTTTGCAAGCCGATAGGTGCTGTTTTTGTATTTAATCAGAACGGGCGGGAACTGTATGAAGATATTGAACGATCAATGACCCCTAATTTGATCATGTCATCTATCTCCTTTTCGAACACGTCTTTAAGGGCAAAAGGCAACGGGTATTGCGGGGCGTTCACGACTTCAGAAGTCGAGAGCCTATGTTGACACTCTACTATATTAGTCTTCCCGGGAATCTCGGAAGAGATGTCTGCATACGTGTGAAGTAAGATCCGAATCTCCTGCTTTTTGTCGTCATCGAGGTTGGTGGAGATTTGCACGGCTTCAATTCCTTTACCGTGGTCCGTGCTAAGCGTATAAGCAGTTGTTCTGAGTCAACTTCTTCGATTACGACGAAAGATGACTCCTGCACGTTCTCTTGCGACGCACGCTCTTCGTTTCGCTTAAGCATATTAATGTGGAATAGATTCTTAGTGTGGCCCAAGTCGATCAAATAATCAGCGTCGTTCTGTTTTCCACAAAGTACGAATGTACCTTTCCACTGCATTAGGAGTTTATTGTGGCTACTCGGCCAAAGAATGAGGGCATGATCCCCAACCCTTAAATGCCGCTTCTTGCTGTCCATGTCATAGTATCTCTTCTGAGACTGTTTGGCACAACAAATTTTGTTGTGCCGCTCTCACAGTTTGCTCTAGACGTTCTCTTAGGTCGAGAACGTAGCCATAGGTCGTCTTCGTGCCTTCTCCTAGCTCTTCCCTTGTCCAGAGCTCTCTGGGTACTGCAAGATGTCCTCGCACATGTCCAAATATCAACACAAATCGAGAAAACCCCTTACTCGCCTACGGCATCTCTCTGTATGCGAACAGAAGCGGAGTGATATAATAATCCCATGTTTTGGGCTGCTCCTGACCGAGCTTTCGTAGCATCTGCTTGAGTGTGCCCTTAAATTTCTCGAACATCCCATTGCACATTGAATGGTAAGGCGTCGTGCTGCTAATTTTTACCGCCAAGAGATCATTGAGCTCTCACATCATTTCGGAAGTGAAACAGGAGCTCTGGTCACAAATGATCTCTGACGGAAAACCTATCCGTGAAAACATTTTCACCAAACAATCTTCCACGGTTGCTGTATCTATCTTTGGCGGAGCCATGGCGTCGGGATATCGCGTGGAAAAATCGACGAGAGTGAGAATATATCTATTCCCTTTCACTGATGTGGGCGACAGCGACACATCAAATGGAGTGTCGAAAAGAGGCATGCATCCCAACTTAGCTTTCCCTACTTTGTCTTTCGGGCACGTCCTTTGGCGCGAACCGCACTACCTGACATACCTCTTAATCTCCTCCCGCACTCCTGGCCAGTAGAATACTTCAAGAACTGGATCTGTAGTCTTAATTCCCTGATGCTCCGCTGTCGTGGGCAAGTATTAAAACCTGCGATCTGCAAGGCTTTGGCCGTACTACCTGTCAGACTTCTCTGCCAGAGGCAAGATGATAGAACAAATCCCTTTCCAAAGAATACGAGTGCGCAGTGCCGTGCTTGCCATGGGACACCTCTCCTACTTTGACCCAACACACCTTTAATGACCCATCTTTTTATTCCTCTTTTTCTATCATCTCCTTAGTGAACCTCATGAGACCAACGCTTAAAGCAGTATTTTCCCTCCTTCGTCCGGAAACTTCCTTTCTAGCCAACACCACTTTCGGGCCCTCGCCCCCACGATTTTCACTGGGAACCTCGTCATCGACTATGCCTGGACATTATTTAGCAACGCAATCTGATATGTTCCAATTAATATCTGGATTTGATGGCTCACGGGGCTCTGGTATATTTCCAATTATGACATTGTACATTGGTGTGTCTATGCACTTTACCAGGACCGTGCCAGTGAAATAAGAGAGAGCGATATAGACTTCTTCCCGGGGAACTTCCAGACTACTGCGATCAACAAAGAACACCGTAGATCTCGAGTCGGTGAGAGCTGAGTCAGGAACTGGGGCTCTCCGCACAACCACTGTATTGCTACCCGTGTCCCGTAAAACGTGTACGGGTAGGCCTCGAAGCTCGCCCTCTAGTACAGGCATGTGTTGTGCGTCCGCAGGCTTTTTCCGGACAAGCCCGACCACCACCTTATCCTCAGCTACTTCAAGCCTACATTCTCTTGTGGACACCGTTGCAGGCGCAACACTCTGGCTGAACGCAACAGGACGATTGCTCCTGGTTCCTTGTGCAGGAACTTACATCTTGCCCTGTGTTTCGGCAATAAACGCAATAAAGCTGTTTTGGCTTAGAGCGACAGTCGGCAGCCTTACAAATGAGGCACCTTTCTGAGTGTCTACTTGGTGGTACATCCTTCTCTTTCGAAATGCCCACCTCGGACGAGTCTTTGAACGAAGACAAGTTTCTTTGCCGCTGGGGCTCTAGAAAGTTGTCGGCTACCTCAGGCATTTTCTCCAGCGTCTTGCACTCTCTTTCTCGAAGAAAATTCGCCAGACGAATATGAGAGTTCCTCAAGAACTGTTCGGCCAACATCAGGTTACGTAAATCATTGTACATGTGGCCGTTCCCAACATCTCGACCCATCGATCGAAAAGACTGATCAAGCGTGCCGAGTATTGCTTGCGTGATTCTTTATCTAGCGGCTTACTTTCACGAAACCTTTCGCCATAACCCTCTGCTGTGAACCGAAAATGATAGACCAGGGCTAGTTTTGCCTTATCATAATCGGCTGAATCTGTGGTAGACAATCGACCGAACACGCGGAGAGCCTCCCCATTCAAAGACATTTTGAGTGCTGTAGCCCATTTTTCCTTGGGCCAGCTGTGCCCTTCTGCGATACGTTCAAAACGTTCGAGGTGTGCAACCAAGTCATCCCTGCGATCATCGAAAGGCGGGATCAACTTGTGTGGGCTAACCGCTACTGACGCCCCCGGCGCGGGTTCTCGATTACCCCCCCCCCAGCTCCAGCGACCTTTAATTAGAGCTGGAATCTAGGCTCTTGAGCCTCTGCTAGCGACTTTGCATGCTGGCGCTCGGCTTCTGCTAGCGCCTTTTCATGCTCGCATTGAGCCTCGCGTTCGGCTGCACGTGCTGCACGTTTTTTCTCTTGCTCGCCAGCCACTCACGTCCGCAGCTCGGCGTCTTTCAATCCCAACTCTTTCCCTAACTCAACTAACTCCTTTATCGTACTCATCGTTTCCTTATACTTAAAAAATAATTCAATATAAGTTAAACGGCTTCATCCTGTCGCGCGGGTGCCAATTGTCGGAAATTCGTAACGCGTCCCAGACTTTCCGAAGGGGAACGCTATCGCGTGCAGGATCGAACAAGAGCACAAACAAATCAAACAAAACAAAACAAAGCCATATTTATAATTTCAAGGAGAAGAGCCAATACGAAACGAAAACAAGAGAAACGCACACTCAACAGGCGTAAAACACTACAGAATACAAAAAAGAGTGCTCCAGGTACTGAGCGTCCATAAAGGACACGGGTGGATATTGTACGACGCGTCGCTGGAGTTGCGTCGACGGAAGCGGCGAAAAAGGGCCAGGCGGTAGCAGCAGCGGATAGGACTGCAGAAAGACGGCGGTGGTCTCCCATCAACAGCCCGAAGAACTCGGCAGCAGCAGGAGAAGCGTTGCCAGGACCCGTCGACGGCGTCCCGAAACGCCAGAGGCTTGATGCAGGCTATATCCAAGGGTGCCTTTCTGCAGTACGGTCCCACCGTCCGACGGCTACCACCTCCACGCTTGAAAGGGACGCTGGAGCCTTGCGGCGGTGTTCCAAGGGAAGCCCACGGCAGCACGGACCCAAAGTCCGACGGCTGCAACCTCTACGCTTGAATGACACGATCTCCGCTGCACTGTCTCCCTTCACACCTCGATTTTCTGACACGTCAGCTCTCCGCTAAGGACGCACCGCGTTCGAAAATCCCTCGACGATGTCGTGTGCACATCCCACATAACCTCCTGCGTTGAAGAGGGTGCGAGCGTGCATAATTTAGTTTTTAATTTCACTCGGCTGGAAATTGGGTACATGGGATAAAAAGAGATTAAGGAGAAGAGAAGTTGATTGCCGGTGGTAAATAAGTTAAGGTGTGTCAGGATAATATCATATACAAACTACACTATACACTCTACAAACTAAGCGAATATTCTTCATGTCCAAGAATTCAGACGGCTACAAGCTAACACGCATGCACGGTGTATGCCTGGCACTAAAGAAGATTAAGATGGAAAGAACTGCAGAAAGCGGAAACATCTTGTCGCTGTAATAAATGTGATGCATCGGCATACAGAATGTAAACCTGAGGTTTAGGAGAGGTCGTTCACATTGGAGCTCTAAAAGTTGAACAATTGATAACAAGCTGCCGACATGACAAGAAAGGCAGTCTATATGAAAGATAAGGTTGAAGGGGCTGTTTACAAGTGGGATGCCAAGTTATGGCTCCTCGATAAGGTCAATCAATGATTTCAGTTCAGCGTTCTCCTGTAGCACGGGCAAAGGCTGCAAAAGGCAAGAGAATGATGGAATGCATAGCTTCACGGCCCTATTCAAAAATCCGGCATGGCATTTACACAGGGCTCAGCTTAACCGAATCGTTGAACCGCTCCTGGATGATACAGTATAGTCGTCTATTAAACAGGATGGCACTTTAATACTGGATTACACTTGTTGCTGAGGCAGAATATCGGCCAGAATAAAAAGAAATCCCAAGCTATCAGGAAGCGAATATGCATTTTCTAAAAAAAAAGCAGAACGGCTGAAAAAGAAATTCCACAGAGTTGAGTTCGAAATTGTGACCTCAAGACCTCTATGTGTGCACGGTAACCACAAAGCCACAACTATGGTTTTTCCTTTATTGCCGCAAATATCTCAAAATATACACAAAAATTTCTCAGCCATACTATGACACCAGCAGAAACTCCTGACTTCTATTTAAAAGTTAATTTTAAGTTAATCACTAATGTGCCGTTTTTTCCAATATGATAATTTCAGGACTGCTCGGAGTACCATTTACTAACCCGCGGCTGCCACTGATGTATTGCGTATGTGCACGTTAAAGATCCCTAGGTGGTGGTAGTGGTTTTATAAAAAATAATAGTAAAAAAGAAGGAAAAGATTTTTGCTAGCCCCGGCATCTGCCATCGATACTGAAGCACATGAGCTGGGGCAGCGGAAATAAAGGATAGCAGGCAGAATGGAGAAATGAAATGGAAGAGGTGAGGGGACAGGAATAGAGGATAGGGGGAGAAGTAATATGTACAAATTATTTACACAATAAGAAATGTGTCCAGGTTGTGCGCGTGATTAGTTCATTTTAGAGGAATTAAATCACACACGCGCAAGGCACTGTGCAGGTTACAACTGGAGTGCGGCGTCCAGTTATTAATCGTTCAAGGTAGAACTCGCGGAGCGTTCGGTCACTGCGTGTAACTACCTGACGGAGAACAGACGGGACGTCAAGCCCGTGTGTTCGAGGAATGCACAGAGGCTCACCAAAGTTCGCTCACGAGTGCGCCCACTGCCCTGCGGCCACAATAGCGTCTTGATGGAGTCTGGTAGTATGCCCTGTGCCCTATAGGCCGCGAGCATATCCCGACGAGCATCGGCGAACACGGCAGAGTGAAGGAGCAGGTGCTCCAGTCTTTCCACTGCACTGCATCCGTCACACACAGCTGTCGTCGCGATTCCGTGACACTCCCGTCGTTCCCTGGGCCACACGCAGCCAATGCGCGCGCGGAGGATCATTTCACGTTAAGACCGCGTAAGTGCGCGACAGCTGGTGATGCTGTCGATGCGCTCACCTCCTGCAATGCGTGGGTCGGGTTAGTTCTTTCGTAAGTGGTCCTGAATGACCGCACGCACGTCCTCCAGCGCAAGGGGTAGATCGCTTGGAGGTAGTTGATGTGCGGCGGTCGCGAGGTCGTCAGCTGCTTCGTTGCCGGCGATGCCGCAGTGGCCGAGTACCCACTGTGCACGCACGGCGCATCCTTTCTACGCGAGGCGCTCGATGCGCGAGCGAATGTCCCGCACTAGTGGGGTACTGCGGCCGTTGGATTGCAGGCGGCTGAGGGCGGCGCGGGAGTCGCACAGCAGAGCACTCTTGGGCGGCGGAGGGCCGAGGGTGAGCAGCAGGTCCAGCCCGAGCCAGATCCCCATTAACTCCGCCGTAGTTGAGGAGCCCAGTAAGGTTGCGTGTTGCTGGCTGTGCAGTCGCAGGGCGGGGATGGTGGCCGCCGCTGCAAGTGAGCAGCTGTCGCGGGCCACTGAGCCTTCGGTGTACACGAGGAGATGGTCCTGGAGCTCCTCGTGTATGACGGCTCTGGCCAGCTGCTGCACAGCACAGAGGGGTGTGCTTCGCTTTCCCGCGATGCCGACGATCTCTCGCTGTACCTCCGAAGCAGCAGGCCAGGACGCGCAGGAGATGTAGGGGGGTGGGCCTTGTGTCAATTGCTCATACTCGAGCAGCGCCGCGCCCATTCGCGATCGCGGGTGCGAGCGCATACGCTGCAGCAGCGAGCCGCCGTCCGGTGCGTGGTGAAGCCGGTCGATGTGATTCAATGCCCTGGGCGCTGCTTGTAGCTCAAGTGGCCACGCTCCTGCCTCGGCCAACGTTGCGGCCCACTGCGAGTGTTTGGGCGGGCCTAGGCACACGCGCGGGGACTGGAAGTGCTGAAGCTCGTGTTTCTTCCAGCACGGCTTGCGCACCGTGACGAGCGGCAGCGCATAGAGCACCGCCCCCAAAGCTGCGCCATTGTATAGGCGCAGCGCGGCTTGCTGGGAGATGCCCTGACCTCGAGCGGTGAGCTTGTGCACGGCGGCGGTGATCCTCTTCATCTGCAGACAGGCCTTGGTCGCCGCGGGGCGGAAGTAAAGGCGCCAGTCGATGTCCAGGCCAAGGTACCGCACCGATTTACGCCAAGGAATCGGAGTACCGTCCAGTAACAGTGGTGCAAGGTGCACACGCGTGCGCGAAACGCAGGCCATGACCACCGATTTGTCCGCGCTCAGCGACAGACCAAGGCCACGCAAGCTGGCATCGATTGCGGTCAGGGCTCCCTGAAGGCATCCCCGCACGCGGAACTCCTCGCCCGGTGGTAACTAGCACCACAGAGCTATGTCGTCTGCATATATGGACATGTACACATGGTGTCGGCCGCTCGTGGGGAGGGAGGCCGGCACCACCGACATGGCCACATTAAACAGAAATGGTGATAGGACAAAGCCCTGCGGCACGCCCATGTCCACCGTGCGAGGCTTGGAGAGCTTACCCCCTACTCGTACGCGCATGGTGCGCCCGCTCAGAAGGTCATGAACGTATTGCAAAAGGCGCCCGCTCACACCAGCCCCCTCAAGCACCGCGAGAATTTGGTGCGCGGTGAACGTTGTCAAAAGCGCCCGAGACGTCCAGTAAAAGCAGCAGCGCAACCTGGCCTGCCGCCCTGGCATGCTCCGGCGCTGTACCAATGTCCGATATAGAATGAGCCGTGCACCGCATCCCACGGAAACCCGTCTGCCGCTCGTCAAACAAATCATCTTGCGCAGCCCGCTCGTTTAAGACGCTGCAACGCCATATGCTCCATGAACTTACCAGCCGCCGATGTTAATGCCACTGGCCGATATCCGCTCAGCACCGTAGGTGGGGCCCTTCTTTCGGATGAGACAAACGACCGCGGTTCGCCAATCCTCCGGTAGCTTCCCGCGTTCCCACACCAGGTTGATCTGCTGCAGGAGAATCTGTCGTTGCTACGCATCCAGGTTTCGCAGCATCTGCTATGTCACCCCGTCCGGTCCGCGCGCCGAGCGGCGGCGGCAGCGCTGCAGCGCATTGTTCAGTTCCGCCGCGGTGAACGGCGCATCACATGGACCTTCCGAGGCGACAGGCGAGGGACTGGCGTCGCTTCTGAGGCCCTCAGGAGCAGCTATGTTAGCGGCGTTTGCGGGGCTGGGCGGCGCCAATCGATCGGCAAACCGCTCTGCCAACTCTACAAAGCTGAGGCGCTGGAAATTGCCAGGGCGGCCAGCGGTTGACGGTTTGCCTGTGGTTCGGTGATGCACCGCAGGGTGTCAAACAGACTCCGCGAGCTGACATCTTCCTCCATCCTTTGGCATAGTGAAGTCCACTGCCGGCGGTATAGCTTGTTGGCGTGGAGGCGCGCTGCTGCGTCCAAGCGGTTGTAGACAGTCCAGTCGGCGGCTCTGCCAGTCCGTCGCGCCCGTCGCTTGGCGCGATCTCTCTCCTCGCGCAGGTTGAGCAGCTTCATATCAGGTGTGGGCTGCCCTGCCCTTACCTCTGCTCGTTCGGTGGCTGCCATAGCGCATCGGACTAGACTTGAAAAGAAATCTGCGCCAGTGGCCGCCGCCTCGTCGACCGCCCGCCTAAACACACTCCAGCTGGTAATGGAGTAGGCACGTTTGGGGCGCGCCTCCAACGCAGTGGGTTCGATTAGGATGGAGTAATGATCCGAGCCCCAGAGAGATGGTGATCGGCGCCATGTCGCCTCGATGCCTCTGGATGCGAAGGCAACGTCGATGCAGGAGGCGGTTGTTCCGCGTCGTCGAAAGGTGGGCTCGCCGGTGTTCAAGGGGGTGAGTCCCAGCTGCGTTGCTGCGTCGTGCAGGTCGTCTCCACGCGCGGAGTGGCGCACACTGCCCCAAGCACTATGGTGGGCATTAATATAACAACAGATGATTTCGCGCGGGGCGCAGCACGAAGACACAGCACGAAAACACAGCGCGTTCCACGCGACAGCTGGACGCACATAAACACTGGCCACTGACATGTCAACACCACCGACGCGCACTGTCACCACCACGCACTCCTGGGCGTCAGATGTCGCCGCCGCCGAGCCGACGAGGGTGTGCTGGACGTCCTGCCGCACGTATATCGCGCCCCTTGATTTTCCGGGGCGATGAGATGTGACACAACAGGGCACTGCGGCACAGGTGGGTTCCTCGCACGTCGTGGCTGACTGGTAGCCATTGTAGCCAGGTAGCCGCATCTGGGGCTCCCCTTCATGGGAACGTACGTACGTCTCCTGCAGCGCGATAACTTCCGGCGAATCCTGTGCGATGCGAACTCGCATTTCGGCGTACCACGCCGCAATTGAGCGCACATTCCACTGCAGGATGGATGGTATGCGGGAGGGAGTCCGGCGGATAGCCATCATGCTGGCTTATCTGTGCGGGAGCACCCGCTGCTTCTAAGCAAGCCCGGTGTCCATCGGTGTTCTCCGGGAAAAGTGCGCTGAGGGCGCGCAACGCCTGCTTTCAGCGCGCGATCTCCGCGACCCGTGCGTCAGGGGGCTGGCCATGAGAAGCGCGGCCCGAGCGCAGGCTCGGGCCGCGCTTTACGGGACGCTGGGCAACCGGATCGCCGCTGCCGCTGCCGGCGCTGCCGTTGATTCGGTGGCTGCTGCTGCTGGGATGTTCCCCTGACGGCCTGCGCATAAGAAGGCGCGCGCGGCATCTGCTGATGTTGCTGGGCAGGGGCCGCTGTTTGAGCCTGGACGACGGCTCGGACAACCCGCCTGGACATCGGTGCCATGAATGTGCCCATTAAAGTGGCCACGTGACGCTCTCGCTGCCAGTGCGGGCACGCTGGGTCAATGGCTGCGTGCCGCCCTCCGCAGTTAATGCAGCGGGGCTTGCTCGCGCAGGTACCAGGCTCGTGCGGCCCGCCGCAGCGCGTGCCTCGGGCAGGAGCACGACACACCTCAGTGGCATGCCCCAGGCTGGCGCATTTGCACACTGGAGCGGCCGGGGACGGCAGGGGTGGACCGCGAGCCTGCGCTTGAATATGGTGATGAACGCCGGGGGTGTCGGCGCCGCAAAACGGAGAGCGAGTGTGCTGCCCGACAGAGACGCTGACACCATCGGTACCGTTGACTCCGCCGCCGCTAGCAGCTCCTCCGCTGTCCTGCGCCCGTCCACACCGAAGACCAGGTCGGAGCTTTGATTCCGAGGAGGAGGCTCCTTGGCGCAGACCGGCACGCCGCGGATGACGACTGTGGATAGCAGGGCCTGTAGAGCATCGCTGCTCCCCGCGTCCACTGCCACCACATTCCGCCGCATGTTTTCCCGGACGGCGAGGACGCCCGGGCGGGATCCGATCTCCTCGGCCAACTCCCAGCCCTGTTCCCTGGCGAAGGCGGTGCCCCGGTTCGCCGGCCGAAACAGCACCGTCCCCACCAGGCTGGACGGGACCTCCACGGCAGCCGTGGCTCGCTCCAAGGCAGCTCTCCAACGCCGCTGCGCCTTGGTAGTGATAATGCGCCACGGGACCAGCCTGGCCCCAGCATCAGTGTCGCCGCTACCTGCGGCGCATTGTTGCGGAGCACCGCGGAGTTAGGCGCGCTCGCTACCAGAAGACGAAGCCCCAGCCGCAGCCTGGTCTCATGCGGCGGGATTTGGTGAGGTCGAACCCGGTTTTCTTCCGGGCGCCGTCGCCCCAGCAGCAACAGCAGCTGGCATCAGCAGCAGGCTGGAGGTGGGCTTCATGGGGCTTGTGCTGGGAAGGTCCTGCTCCTTCGAGTGTGGAGGGAGAGGGAACAATGACGGTGGGGGGCTTCGAGCTTCCCGCTTGGCCACCGCGATGTCCCTTTTGGTTTCCGAGTCCCTCTCCTCCTCGGACCCCGTTGAGCGTCGCCGTTTCCGGAGAGCAGACTCGACCATTGGGGTGCACATGCTCTCCTCGGCTGCATGTGTCCGCGGTGAGCCCGCAGCAGTAGCATCAGGGGGAGAGGGCATCACAGCCGGTTCCCCAGGCGTAGCAATGGCGGCAGGAAGCGCAGGGGTGGCCAGCAATGGCGGGGAGGGAGCCGCCATGGAGTTCTGCGTCTGGTGAGCGAGCGCCATGGTGTCCCTCAAGGCTAGAACGCGTGGGTCCGCCGGCGACACGTCCAAGATCCCGACGACGGACTCGAGGTTCTCCGAGGTGGTGATGAGGGCCGCCGTCAGGCACCTCACCGTGTCCCGCAGATCAGCGATCTCGGCCTGCATTCGCCGAATGGTGCTGGACGACCTCGCTCTGTACGGCGTTCGTCTCCGTGATCGTGAGCGTGAGCGGCCTGCCCTGCGTTGCTCATTGTCACCGCCGAACACAGGCCTTCGCTCGTTCACGGTGTCTGTGGCCTCCATGGGGAGACCCCGCAGCGCCGCGAAGCCTTAGGCCCAGCGTCCGAAGGAGCAGAGAGCTAAAAAAACACGTCCGCACGCTTCGAGCGCCCGCCGAAGAATCCCCAAAAGATCTCTAGGTGGCCGAAATTATTCCGGAGCCCTACACTACGGCAACTCTTTTTTCCTTTCTTCTCTCACTCCATCCTTTATCCCTTTCCTTACGGCGCAGCTCAAGCGTCCGCCGATATTTGAGACACATACTGCGCCATTTCCTTTCCCCAAAAACCAATTTTCCAAATTTTCAAACCACACCCGCCGCGGTGGCTCAGTGGTTAGGGCACTCGAGTACTGATCCGGAGTTCCCTGGTTCGAACCCGACCACGGCGGCTGCGTTTTTATGGAGGAAAAACGCTAAGGCGCCCGTGTGCTGTGCGATGTCCGTGCACGTTAAAGATCCCCAGGTGGTCGAAATTATTCCGGAGCCCTCCACTACGGCACCTCTTTCTTCCTTTCTTCTTTCACTCCCTCCTTTATATCTTCCCTCACGGCGCGGTTCAGGTGTCCAACGAGATATGAGACAGATACTGCGCCATTTCCTTTCCCCCAAAACCAATTATTATTATTATTATTATTATTATTATTATTTCAAACCCAGTGTTCGCCCACATTGGATCTTCTGACATGGATAGCAGTGCCTGCATGATAATATATATGGTTGCTATTATATGCGGGAAATTCATTGTACAGGTGAAGGACAGCGGCAAGCCACAAAATATATTTGTATTGCACTTAACCCACTACAAGGAAATACGCAGCGAAGACACGCAATATCAACTAAGTGAATCAGTGCATAACTAGGGAGGCAAAAGGCGTTGTTAGTCAATGTTTCTTTAGATTGAAAAAAAAATGCTCATAACTTCAAAACTCAAGCCTCTTTTCCAATACCTTGTCACCACTTCACGCACTTTTGCGTGCGCTCCCGGACGCCCTTGGAGCGTGTGGGGGTAGCGGTCTCGGACACAAAGGAGATGCCCTCGACACAGCGTGGCAAGCTCAGCCGGAGACCAGCTACCAAGTGGCAATGGGGTTGGTCGCTTGGTGCCCAGCTTTCGCCGGTCGCAAGCCAGAGAATGGGCCGGAGCCAACGGTTCACAAAACAAAACAAAGTTTATACAGCTGAGAGACCACACAGAGGATTTTACAATTGCTCGTGCGAGCACATTCAAAGTGATTCTCAAATAAAATGCAACTCATGCAAAGTAACAATCGAGAGAGATTACAATTTAACAGAACCTTTGCACCAAGTGCACTAACACATAGAGACAAACAACCAAAACACGATTTGTTCACCGGGCACTGCGGCAGTCCGACGACCTGAGGAGCTCGACGGGGACGGGGTCGTCCCGCAGGTTGGCGCACGTTGCCTCGCTGTTCCGGGCTGGGCGAGGGGTGTTCTCCCGGGAGTCGAGCGGGCGCGCTTCTCGGAAGCTTAAACGGCGGCTCGGCCTAACAGACAGTGGTTGCAGCCCCTCATTTATACGCGCAGTCCGCGTCTGTTTGTTCTTCGCGCCAAGGCAGGCGCCCACATGCACACAGCTTCAACTGCACAAACTCCTTCTCCTTCTTGTGCCGGGCACGCGACCCCATTGCTCGAGCGCGGAAACCACCTTCTAGAACAATCTAGGTCATTCGCGGCACGCTGAGTCATCGGCGCAGGAGCGAAGGGGAGGGGGTGTCACTTTGGCGCGGCAAAGGTTACCCCCTTTCCGTCGAAAATAAGCAAGAACGTCTCCAACATTCTTGAAAAATTGGCGCCGCGCGCGGCCATGCCCCCCTCGGCGTCGCGCCGGTGAGCTGAGTTGCAGCAGTACGCAAATCTACGCACTCTCCGGTGGTCCTTCCCCGCTGTTTTTTGTTTTATTTTACCGCGCGGAGCGCGATTGCTTAGGCGCAGGGCAGGTTTTTTTTCGAAAATGCGTCGAATTTTGTGACAGACCTACAAAGAGCAGTACGCTGGGGAACAGATGTTCATATCTGGGATATCACAGTACAATGTATATCCATACTCGGAACTCGGTAGTGTTTACATTGCTACGCATTTCAATGGTGCGAGAAAATGGCTGCTCTCTAAATAAAATGTGTCGCGTTTCCAGATAGAGTGTGCGTCTTCTTCACGAATGACTACCGATCTGCTTTGCAGGACGAAACAGTGAATGGCGTTTTTTTTCTTGCTTTCGAGGTTAATGCAAGAGGGTCATTTACTCCACCCACTTTGCAGCGCTCCAAGCGGTCTGCAGAAGATATCTGGTGCCTAAATGCACCCCCTCAAAATAAATTTCTTGCTCTAGTAGAAAACTGCAGATAACGACACCACTGCAGAAGCTTCAATACCGTTAGGCATAGGGAAGCTAGGCTGAGTAGAAACCAATTTATACCGCAACACCTTGCGGTGCCCTCTAAAAGCAGGAAGATTCTGTATGAGAGAGCAACTTATTAAAAACAAAGAAACCCTTAGAATGAGGTTAAAACAGACTTTCTTTTTAAGCTAGCGTTTTTATTACACCAATTCATCGAGTGAGGGAACTTAAAAAGCATATACTTCCGCTTGAATCTCCAGCTTGTTTGCACGAATAACTAATGCACGAGTGGCTCATCTGGAGGATAGTTGTCCTTTTATTGGGTCCGACTAATGGGTATTGATGTCGTGCTTTTATTTTAGGCTCCACCAACATGTGCATGTCGCGAAAGAGTGCGTTTTATGCTGTGCTCGTGAGAAAATTTCTCAATAGCACAGCCCGCACATGTCAATAATTAGTTATAATTTCTGCAAAAAAAGAAGGAACAGAACGTTAACATAGCTTAGCGTCAGTACCATCTACCCCGCTACTATCGAACGTCCTACGTCGAGCTAACCGTATTTCTCGAGAGCGCACTCAATGCTGCCTATAGCTCACTGGAAACTGTGCACACAACCTTTTTTGATCGTCTGCTCGGCCTTGTCTTCTTTCTAGTGAGTTGCTGTGTTGTGTTATGCGTTCGCATGATGACCAGCTGTCGCTTCGCGGGCCCTTTGTTTTAACTTGCTTCTTCGTACCGCATAATTTTATTTTACCAAGAACTGTTCTAGAAGTAAAAGTATCGCTGGAGGCAAGCAGTCCACTGCTGCATAGTACGCATCAAGGGATTCTGGGATCGAACATGTACTACCTTCATTGATTTTCTTTTTTTTCCACATCAGATGTAAACGTTAGTTGTTTGTCATTCACCACGTAGTTCCAAAAGAAGAGAAGCAGACCTCTGTCAAAATTTCCTGTCGCGGAACCTTTCACAACAACGACGTTTTTTAGAATGCCTAGCTCTTAAAGCCTGAATTCAAAGGGGGAGAAGGGGGTGCGGGACTCTACGTGCTATAGTATTTATCCTGAATGCGGAAACCGCTCTTAACAGTGACCCATTTAGTGTGCAATGGCGCTCTGTGGCTCCAACAACTTCCGGTAGTATAGGTGACAAGAACTAAAACAATAACGAACGAATAACTAAAACACTGGCGTTTTAAAGGAACCCCTAGCACAGGACCCCTAAGGAGACTCCAGCACCTATCGCGCCGTCCAGTAGGCGCAGTGGGACTAGCATTTGTCCAGCTAAAACCTGATGGACCATGAGTAGCTTCAGTTTATTTCTACAAGACTTTTAGATGCAAATCAAAAATCACTTTCCAGCTAAAGGCTCTCTATCAAGACTTTGTACCTCTTTCGCTGACAATCAAGGAGAAGCAAAAGAAGGCTAAAATTTGTTCACAAATGTAAGCGCTCTACTGCAGAATGTAATCCTTAAGAAGTGGGCGCCGTTCGAAGAGTTTTACAGACTGCAAGCATACAACCTGTGTCCGTAAAGTTCCGAGAATGAGTCCGTTAAAAAAATGCGTTTAACATAGAAATCATTTGTGCAGCACCCTTTCTAAATAGTCTCCCTTGCAGTCTATACACAGCTTCCAACACTTCTTGAGGTCTTGGAAACCGCTGGAAAACGCTTCATTTGGCAGGGCTGCCAGCTTCTTTGTCGTGGCGTCTTGAATGGCCTCCACGCTCCCCATCCGGCGACCTTTTAGGGCTCTCTTCACCCGGGAGAACAGGAAAAATGGCATGGGTAGTGGTCAGGCGATTATGGCGGATGGGGAAGTAGAGTATCGCTGTGCTTGGGGAGAGATATTGTCACACTGAGAGCAGTGTGCGGCTTTGCGTTATCGTGGAGAAGGCTCATTGTCCGGATGCCCATAAGTCAGGGCGACGGCGTCGCAGTGCATCACGCATGTGTTAGAGCACGCGTATATAAATATCCTGATTCACCGTCTTCCCTTGTGGGACGAACTAGTGTATGACACCTCTAGCATCGAAAAATACTATAAGCATCGTCTTTTCTTTGGTCTTTGGTCTTCTGTCACCGCACGTTGCTCAACGCCGGAGAGCTTGCGGACCGCCATTCAGAGTCTGCCTCGTTGAGAAGCGTGTTGAAAACACCATGTTTCGTCTTCAGAAATGATGCTGTCGACAAATGTAGCGCATTTTTCTGCCTCGGAGAGTAAATCAGTGCTCACTGGTGCCCACGTGTCCTTCTGATCCTGTGTTAGGGAGTGCTGCACAAGTCTGGCATTCAGCTTTCGTTTTCCCAAGTTCTCACGCAAAATTTGGTGGCATGTTTTCTAGCTAATGTCAAGAGCATGATAGCATGCGGACTGTAATGGTGCAGTCTTGCTGTACGATTTCCCTGATCCGAGCCACGTTGTTTTAATTCCGTGCGGTTGAAGGGCGCCCCTGCCTTGTGTCTTCTACCGATGTTCTCCCCGAAATGAGCCTCTGGTGCCTCTCGAAACCTCGCGCCCGCGGTAATGTCTCGTTGCCGTAAGCATCACGAAGGAGCTCATACATCTATGTGGCTGTCTTGCCAAGCTTCACACAGAATTTTATGCTTTCACGCTGTTCGAGGTGGACGTCCATCTCTCCACATTCACTCACAGTATAATGCGCAGACGAGTAGTGACAACGTAATCTTCTGCATGTAGTGACATCTAGCGGCTGTCACAGCCATTTACATAAATAGCCCAGCTTAGCCCGAAAAGATGGCGCTACACATATGCGCCAACATTTGTTTTCGGGAAGCATTTCTAGAGAACAAATCAAATCAGACTCCAAACTTTACGTACAAAGGTTGCATTTATGATTTATTACTTTGATTCAACGTTCTAGCTGAGATGCAAGATTCATTTCATCCATATGCTATGAGTTCAGAAGTTTACTAGGATGATTGATGCTCCGGCTTCGTTTCTTTGCTGCACATAGCAGCGCTTCCTCTTGAACAAACAATTTTGTTTTACTTTTTTGCAGAACAGTACATAGCGCTGTGGCAGTGGTAGACGAAGCCGAGAAGCGGCCCTCAGCAGAGCAATGCAATGAAGTCTGTGCATCTTGAAAGTTCAAACAACCTGTGTTCAAAGGGAATTGCACAAGTTAGAACGTGGAGAGTTCGATACACGCATTCCAAGATGGGAGCAGTCCAACGCGTTCCTTTTCACAGTATATGCCTTGTAGTTCGTTTCGTATCTCAACACAAGCACTATAGTTTAAATTCAAATTATTCTCTTGAAGAAGCCAAAATTTTGCATAAATTAGGTTGATTCGGGTTTCTATTGTATTAGAAAATAATGCATATTTTATTAAGGCGGCGCCGCCACGCTGTCACGTGGTTGGTCACGTGGTGCGGAGCAGCTGCCGGCGGTGCTGCGCCCTGGCTGATTACGTAGTTCCTCACGTGGTTGGTCACGTGGCCAACCACGTGGTGCGGAGCAGCTGCTGCTGCCGGCGGCGCGGCGCGCCGGCGAAACCGAGCTGCCACAGCTGTGCGCATGCGCTGTGTCAAGTGGGACGAAGATGAAGAAGGAACGCCCAGCGAAACGGAGCGGCGAAGGACTTGCCATTCAACTGAGCAAGTTCCACTCGGCCAGCTGTAGCTATCGCGTTACTCCAGGTTTAACCAGAGCTGAACCACCGTCAATTTTTCTCAAAGTTACCTGTATAAATTGTCTGTTTCAGCAATTAACCCAAGTTGCGAGTAGCGCTTGTCTCCGTCGTTCCCTTTCCTTTCCTTGTGTTCCTTTTGCGCTATTTTTTTATCATGAACGTTATCCAACACGCCCAACTTTCGGCTTTGCTCCTTCGTAACCTTTAGTGCATAGAAGAGAGTTCTTAAACGATAGATATTTCTCTTGCACTGATGACCATTACAATAGAAACACAAGTGCCCAGTCGAGAGATGTGCGTCAAGAATCGGTGCTCTCGCCATTGCTCTTGAATATAAAGATGCCTGATATCTCGGTTCACCAGGCTGTCAAAGTCTATGTGTACAAGGACGACATTCCATTTTTCGCGTGTGCTGAGGATGTTCGTACTTTATCGGATGATGCAAGAAGATCTGAATGCTCTGGAAGTCTGGCTGGATAGTTTAAGCCTGCATTTCATGTAAATAAGGGTGGCTTCCTTGTTTCCACCGGCGTCCCCTCTTTAATATCTCTTTGCGTTATCGCTCCACCCCAATCCCACTGGTTGATTCTCTAAAATATCTAGATATTATGCACGATCCGTAGTAAGACTGGCACCCACAAATTAAAAGCAACGTGCTGACACTTAAGAGCTCTCTTGGCAGATTAATGCGAACCAGCCACAAAAAACTCGGCGTACGTCATGACACTGCTCTTTCTTTATAAATCATAAGCTGAGCCGCTACTCAAATTTGGTTGCGTGCTTTTTTCTGGTTGTTCAAGGTGCAAGCTTCAACCTTTGTTTATTTAGACAGACAGGATCTGCGCCTTAGTGGGAGAGGCCTTCGCCCTGCAGTGGGGGGCGTAGTCAGGCTGATGATGATGGTGATCTGTGACAAACCCACGTATTGAAAACAAAAAAAGCCTCAGAATGAGGTTATAACAGACTTTCTTATTAATATGTCATTTTTATTACACTGCTACATCAAGCACGAAGCCTTAAGCAGCATATATTTCCGCTGGAAACTGCAGCTTGTTCGTGCGAAGAAAAATACACCAGTGCTCGTCTGCAGGATATTTGTCTTTTGTAGGAATAGCTGCTACGCGCCCGTCCCTGACTTTCTCGTCGCCGTCGGCGTAACCGGTGGGTGCGCCCATGTCACGGTCGCGTGACCTTAATATCAACATGACCTTATATCACGGTCAACCTGGGTCGCATAAGCCTACGGGTGGCTCTGTTTGGAACAGCCGCCTGCCAGTGCAAGGGTGCATCACTTGACCACTACTCTAGTGCGCCACGAATACATCCCCAAAACTAAACGCCTACTACATAGTCGTTACTGCATAGTCGTAACCGTCCTGCTGATTTTTATTAAGTCAGAGGAGTAGTGGTTAATGATATGATTTTATTTTCGACTCCATCACCCTACGTCTCTAGCAAAAGAGTGCCTTTTACGCTTTTCTCGGAAGACGAGATGCCATCAGTGCAGCCCGCTCATGTCAATATTCAGATATGATTTCTGCAAAAGAAAAAGAAGGAACAGAACTTGAACATACTTCATGAAATCTTGAATTTTTTTTATATTGCAAAGAGATAAACGTCCGTAGTTCCGGTCGCATTCTGCTCTCCCTACTCTTCGTTATGACACACTTTTAATCTCTTGGAAAGTTTTCGACTTTACGATGCTAACGTCGATTTCAGCACATTTATTTTCCAGGTGATCACCCCTGAAACGACTAGCGTGAGTGCTCACGTTCGAATCACGACTCTCCAATCAGTCGTTTTCTTTGGCAGTTGTAATATTCACTTTCATCCTTATTTATTTCAGTGAGTTTCAAGGGTACAAAGCAAACGCGTGAAAATCTTTTGTCACGCTTCATTCAGTAAAGGATGGCAGTGTGTAATACCCGCAGCAGATATTTTATTCACGCGTTTATTTCTCCAAGAAGGATATCTCTTATGACTCAGAGAGTACTTCGTACATATGAGATCGTATTTTACAAGGCATTGTAAGTTAACGGCAAATAATTCCAACCTTCGCTGTAGCTGTAGTTCGGCACGAGAGTGACAGCGTGCTTTTGACCCACGTGCTAATTTCAGTCCGATGTGATTTTCACGTGTCTTCTCCACGCTTCAGGATTCTCCACAAATATGCTTTCATGATCAGAAGATTTATTCAAAAATTTGGAATCAAATAATATAACATTGTATGGGCCGCCTTTTTTCCCGAGATCTCACTTTTTTAATTGTTCTATCAAAGGTGAGAAAAAGTTCATTACTGTTATATGACACCTTTGCACGATGTTTTTGTTCGCTATAGGAGTTGTTTTTTATCCTGTTACGTAGGCCAAGGCAAATGAAATTGCCCTGCATTTGTCTTCATCTTGAAAGGGTTTGTTATTTTCTGGAACCTCATAGCGGAGTAGAGGTGATCTTGAATCTGCACATCTTCAAATTCTCTTATTACTGGCTTCCCTGAGGCTATCAATACCGGTAATTTCTCCTCGCACATAATGTCACTTCTTTGATCTACTCTTGGTTGTTTTTTTCGGCTTCCCTTCTCCATTATTCTCCATCCTTGAGGCGTTATCAACGCTCATGTTCAGTTAATTCTTGCTTTTTTTATTGCAGTCATTATTAAAGCTGAGCGCCCTAACCACTGAGCCACAATGGCGGGTCCGCGAAAAGCGTGAAAATAAGTTTTCTGCTATAGCGACCGTTATAAAATTATGGCCTTCGTGACCCCTAATAATGAGAGCCTCACAAGCAACTTTCAGCATTATCCCTATTTTTAATTACACCTCAACTGTTAGATAATCAAAAAATACTCCTGCCTCCTTATAGGCGACCATTAACGGTACTTTTTTCCTTTAATTCTAGCAGTGACTTCAATTTGAACCATCTGGACTTTTCAGCGGAGCACCATGTCATTCTCCTTGATAAGAACAAAACACGTTCAAAGTGAATTTTTTACGCATTGCTAATCAGAATAAACAATTGCTTACAGTCTTGAATTTGACTGAAAATGATTTCCTGTCGGTGTTGTATTAAAATTTCTTGATTGACTCGGAGATAATGATTGAGCCTTGAGTGGACGTAGAATTTGGGAACCGGTCCAGGAGGACAGTTTCAATACTCGCATTTGTCTGGGTATTATACTGCAAAAAAAAACGGAAGAACATGATGAGAAAAATACATTTCGGTTGAAGTGATGAATACATTCCTAAGTGTCTAGCATGCTGTCGTCGTGTATTTAAAGCTTCAAATATATTTGTAACTTTTTTTTTTGGTGGCAACTTTGTGAAGTCGCACCCACACGCAATATTGTTCGAAACTGCGATTTTTATCCGCCACTTCGCCAGCACTTAATTCTGCATGGCAGATCAGTCGCAAGAAGGCTGTAGAACTGAGCTTGATCTCATTTTCGCTGGTCGTGCTGCGATAAGATGAATGCGCAAAACCTTCTTTTAATCACAATTAGACGAATGTTAAAAACCCTGGGTTTTCGTTATAATATGTGGTACGCTCTTACGGAGTGCCTTATAAGTAGGAAGTAGATTTGGTACCAAAAATACGGTTATTTTTTATCTTAGCACTTGTGGACGTTACTTTCTGGTGTCATGAAGAAAAAGTGGGAAGTGTTATTTTTTTAATTCATGGAGGGCTACATATTAGTCCAGTTCGCCCTGCGTAAAAACAGCATAGTTCATCGGCTCTATTCGGAAACCATGTAGGCATACCGAGTAACCAAAAATTTTGGTTGATGGCACCTCTTCGACGGGCACTTAGGTAAATGTGGCATCATTCTTTTATTCAGCATACACAGCCTAGCAGACAGTGTGGAAGTTCTGGTGGCTTACTCTCGAAGTGTTTGTCTGAAAATAAAAGGATAGGGCTCATTCAAGTCTTCATATTTGCTGAATGATCATACATATCACCGCCACCTTACCAAAAGTCAGAAAAGTTCGAAAATTTCTATGGACGCCAGGTTTACGAGTACCCGAAGCTAGAAACAAATTTAAGGTAGACGAGACAAAATTTAGTGGTGTAAGATTGTATGGACACCTTTTCCATTGAGTACAATTTCGCTGCGTTCTTTTGTCCTGCAATGGGCGAATGTTTTCTTGAGTGCACGGACTCCCTTCCTCGAAACTAAAGCGCTTCATCGAGTTCAGTAACTGCTTAGATCCCTCGTTGCTCCTTCTTTTAAGGTCCCAAATAAAGACAGTGGGAAAACTAATTATGACGTACAGAAAATATTTCAATATCTGGCGACGTATGGGTCACACACAAGTTATGAAAAAGCAACAATTTGTGGGTAGGTAAAGTGCATAATCCTTTATAACGCGTTGTGCAGGCTGCTATGTAAGCACTGATATAGGGAACATCCTCGTTTGCTGCTCGGATAGCAACGGTCCATCAAAAAGCCTGCAGTTCCCACCATATCAGGTGACGTTTTGTTGTACTGAAAGAAGCGGAAAAAATGCGTATCTCATGCGGCCAAATCCTCCACATCTCGTGCTAAACGCTGTGAATGTTGAACATCATCACTTCATTAAGCACCTGCGGTCGGATTAGAACGAGCAGTATCACAACGGCCAGAATAGGTGCTTCCACAAATCAATGAACATCTTTTGTGCTTTTACAGCAGGTGATCCGCATGCTGGTGGTGGTGAAAACATTAATTATAGAAAGAGGTGTTGGGGGTCGTGACCTGCAGAGTCACGCCCTTACAACCACTAGGTGGGATGGCTAGTCAGGCACCCAATTGGCGGTTGCCGCAGCCTGGGCGCGCTGCGTTCAGGCCCTTTGGGCCTCGAGGGTGCAGCAGCAGGACAGGGTCGCCTCCCAGTCCTCTAGGGGGAAGGGGGAGGGGGAGTGTTGGGATAGGGGTAGGCATGGGTTCTGCTTGCAGGCCCACACCATGTGGCAGGTGTCAGACACCTGCTACCAAAATGGCGGTCCAAGGCTTCCGCCCATGGCAGGCGCATGTCATTATGGTCCTCTTTGGGCATGTTGGTGGAGAGAGGACGCACGTGGAGGGCACGTCTCCAGTGTACGGGAAGGCGGCATCTCTCCTCTGTGAATTGGGTGTGCTGGATGTGAAGACAGGCTAGAAGGCGGCGACCCGACCATGTCTTTGTGAGACAAGTGTACCGGTTGATGAGGTGGGCCTCCCAAAGCTCCCTGAAAGTATTCTCCACCCCCAGTGACATGCGGTAGCTGGTAGAGGTAGAGACCGTGAGGTCCAGCGCTCGTTTCATGATTTTGCGGAGCATGACCTCGAGGGCATCCTTTTTCCGTTTCCGCGGGTCGAATACAAGATTCTAGTGATCACGAATGCGTTCGCCAGCCGCAGGGCGTCTTTGCATCGTAACCCACCGGGCTTGTTGGAAACCCGGCGGACCATGCGGCCCACCTTGTCCCCCACTTGCCGGAGCTTGGCGAGTGTTGTGTCGCGGCGTCGCTGATTGAGTATGAAGAGTCCGAGGACTCTGATTTCCTTGGATTCGTGAATGGGACCGCTTTGCAAGGATTTGTGTCGAGCATGTGCGAGAGGGGCACAGATGCACGAATTCCGATTTCGGCGAGGAGCATTGCAGACCACAGTCTCGGGCATAGCGGTCCACTGTGCTCGCGGCCGTTTGTAGGCTGGTCTCCATATCCCCCAGGCATCCTTGCGTAGACAAGAGGATGATGTCCACTATGCTCGCGGCCGTTTGTAGGCTGGTCTCCATGTCCCCTAGGCATCCTTGCGTAGACAAGAGGATGATGTCGTCGGCGTACAGTGCGTGCTGGACTCCTTAAACCGCACCCAGCAGGGCAGGTAGGCGCATCATGGCTATGATGAATAGCATAGGGGACAGCACCGCGCCTTGTGGCGTCCCTCTAGTGCCGAGCAGGACAGGTCCATGCTCTACGTCGTGTATTCTGATGCAGCATAGTCTGTCCGTGAGAAATTGTTTCACGTGATCGAAGGTATTGGTGCCACAGGTGAGTTTGACTCAAGTGTGTGAGTATGACCTCGTGAGTTACGTTGTCAAACACTCCTTTGAGGTAAAGCGCGAGGATAATTTTGTCCTTTTCGGGGGTGTGAGATGGGGTTCAAGATTTCGCGGTCGAGTTGGAGCAGAATATCCTGTGCGGATCTGTGTGGGCGAAATCCGGACATGGTGTCCGCGAAGGTTTTGTGTTGTTCGAGGTATTCGGACAGCCTATCTCGCACCATCGTCTCCATCAATTTGCCCACACACGAGGATGGAAAGATGGGGCGGAGGTTGTCCGTGTCGATCGGTTTCCCGGCCTTCGGGATGAAGATGACAAGGCCCGTCTTCCAGTCAATGGGGAGGGGGGTTTCCTCCGTCCAGATCGCATTGATGTATTCTAGAAGGCACTCGTACGCTGAATCAGGAAGGTTCGCCAAAAGCTTGACGGTGACCTTGTCGCGGCCAGGCGTGGTGCCCGTCTTCATTTTGGCGAGACTGGCCCGCAGATCGTGATGCTGGAAAGGCTTGTCCAACTCCGAGTTTTCCCTGCCTGCGTATCAGTAGGCCGATCTGCGGGCGTCCTGCGTTGTGCGCAGGTAGCGATTCCGGAGCGCCTGTGACAACTGCGTTGTATTTCCTAGTAATGATTGCATGGCTTTGTGTAGTTGCTTCTGCGTTTCTGTGCGGGTCTGTGTAGGGTTGATGAGGGCTTGGAAGAGCCGCCACGTGTTGCGGCTCGCCATTTGCCTCGCCGCTGTGTTGCAGCGGTCCACCCAGTTGGAGTCAGCGAGTTGGGCCGCGTACTCTGCTGCCTACCGTGTAAGGTCCGCAATGCGCGCTTTGAGCTTTTTGTTGTGTTTCTGGCGCTTCCAGCAGCGCATAAGGCCGCGGCGAGTTTCGCAGAGGTGGAGGAGGTGGTTGCCCACGTCTGTCGCCACCTCTGTGACCTAGCTGTGCCTGCTTCTCGTGAGAGCGAAGGTACGATATGACTGACTGGGACGAGTTCGTGTAGCCCTGCTCTGTGTTGTTCGCGTTGGCGTCGGATTGAAAATTTTGGCGAAAGGTGGTCCAATTGGGGATGCGTACTTCTGTGGTGTGGCGCTTTAGGGGTCGCGTGTAAACAGTCGTATTGAGGATGCAGTGGTCGCTGCCGAGGGTATCGTCGGTGTTGATCCAGTCTGCATGTCTCTTATTTTGCGAGTGAAGGCGAGGTCCGGGTATGTGTCTCGATACACATCGGGTCACCGAGTTGCTTGCGCGGGTGATAAATGCCGGGTCGGTGCGGGGGGTGGCCCCAGTGTGGACGCCAACTCCGCCAGCATCCGTCCGCGCAATTCCTCCTTACGATAGCCCCATAGCTGGCTAGGGGCGTTGAAGTCGCCCACAATCAGCAGGGGTTCGCGACCCGCCTCTTTAAGTGCACGGCTAAAGAGGTCCGCGAAGGTCACTCGCTTAAGTTTCGGGGAGCAGTATTCATAAGCATGTGTAGGGTAGGATCAGATCGGCGAAGGGAAAGGATCCTTACCATGGCATGCGAGTACAGTATGGTAAGGTCGAGGTCAATTTCGGCGGCTGTGTACGACTTGTGTATGAGGAGACACGACGAGAGGTCTCGCTGGAACGTCGCTTGGTTAGTCAACTTGGCCGCTGCTCCTGGCTCCTGGAGAGCGGCCACGGCGGGCAAAGCCTCGAAAGTTTCTAGGTGGAGGCGCAGGTTCGCGTGTTTGTGCCGAGCCTTGAAGCCTCTACAATTCCATTGCGTTGCGGCTACCAATTTGAGTGTTTTCATAGGAGTGGAACGCTTGTTAGGCCGTCCTGCCATCATTAAGATAGGAGGTGAGAGATGGGGGCTGATGGAACTCCAGCCCAGAGCAAGCACCTTGTGGGGCGCGGGGTTGGAGTCCTCCGATTCCGCGTCTCTGGGATTGCCGATAATTTTCTTGTGCCTGTTGAGGGCTCGGATCCCCTCGAACCGCCGGCTCATTCGAGTGGTTTCGATTTCATGCAGCGGCTGATGGCTGCAGGGACCGATGCCGATCATTTCGCCTCCATGCAGTTCATCGCCGTTTCTACCAATTTCTGGAGATGGGAGGTGAGACGCGCCTCTATCGTGGTCATTGCCGACGAGAACGCGAGCGGCAGTTCGGGCTCGCTCTCCTTGGCGTCGGAACTCGGTATACCCGTCGAAGCACTAGCTTTTCTTCTAAATTTTGAATTTTGGTGAGCAACTGCCCGATCTGAGCTCTAACCTGCTGATTTTGTCTGCGGCTTTTGACATCTACCGCGTAAGCCCTTTGCAGGATGTGGGTTAGGAGGAGAGAGGAAAGGAGGCGACCCCTACCCAGCTGCTCATCTGAGTGCGTTGTTGCTTCGCCGAGGCCAAGGTTCCGACAGCGTCACTTGGTTTGAGGGCGGGGAAGTGCTTGCCGTCGCCTCCACTATGGGGCGGTGGCGGCGCCTGCTTATTCTTGTATTTCTTCTTTCGCTTCTTCTCTCCCGTTGACTTCAGTCCGGGAGATGAGGAGGCCGCATTGACGTCTCCCTCGCGCGAGCCGGTGGCGTGATTGCTTCGTACCGCGCCGCCATTGGCTGCGTCAGCGGGGAGACCTTGGCTGTTTCCAGGCGGTGGCTTCTCGGATAATCTATGTTGGGAGGGCTTGGCTCCGGCAAGATGAAGTCGGCGGAATTTTGCCGTGCAATCTTTAGAGCCCTTGGGGGGGGGGGGGGGGCTAGTTTACAGATTGCATAGGTTGGGTTGCACTCGTGTGGCGCACGGCCCTCCTGCGTCACAGTTTGGCAGCAAAGGCCACACTTAGTTGACTTCGGCGTGGGGCAAGTGTCCGCGCGGTGTCCCACAGTACCACGCTTTACACAGGCCGGCATGGTTCGCTTGTATTCTCGGAAGGGGGGGGGAGTTCCCCGTTGTAGTGGGCGTACCGCGGGACCACCTTTCCCGCAAAGGTGATCACTGCGATGGATGATTTTCTGAGACGGCGAATGCTGGCAATCTCGCTGCCTCTCCAGGCAATTTGGGCGGTGAGCGTTGCGCTGGTTTCTTCGTCGGCAATGCCTCCGATGACGCCGCGGCACACATCCCCGGTTTGTTTCAAATGCCCCTGTACGGGCAGGGTGCTTTGCTTGTGGACAAGTTTAATTCTCCGAGGTGCGGATTCCGTGCACCCAAAACGGGAAGATTCTGCTCCCAGGCCGGGACGGTGTTCAGAATGTTCTCGGCAGTAGAAATGCCGAGGTGCGAGTTTAGCCTTGGCCCAACTCACGACGGTGTAAGGCATTCCTTAGGTCGGCGGTGACTCTGGGCTTGATGATGAGGACGTATTCTTGAGGGTGCATCTGTGGCATAGGACGGGGCTTCCACCGACGCTACTGGGATTGGTTTCTAGGCGATGAGGCAAGCCCGTGCACGAGGGCTTCCTGCTTTGCTTGGGAGGCTGCCGATGTGGCAGCCGCCATGTTGGAGCCGGCTCTACTGCGCCGGTGAACAAGTAAAAGCTCCTCGTACTCGAAACGTGCAGGCTTCGCGGGAGCTTCAGGATGGGTAGCCGAAAGAGTCGCCCAGGCCACTTCGGAAGGGCTCTAGCCCCTTAGAGGGGCTTGAGAAGCCATCTCGAGAGGTGGCGAGGGTGTCACCGCCGCGAGAGCGACGCAGCCGTTAGGCCTAGCGCCCGCTTCTCGTGACAAAGTGAAAATCTCCCCTCGCAAAGCGAAAATTGGGTCCACATTGTGAAATTTGGTGGACTCCTAGTGATGTTTGGGACACACTCGCTCAAATTTCAGGAGAGGCCAAATTGATACGCCGCATGAAATGGCGACACTTGACGGAGCCGATATGGCATGCGTCCGCTCGCGTTCTCGCACCCGACGTTCTCCGGGATGTGAGACAAATACCGCGCCATTTCGTTTCCCCAACAAAAAATTTTCAATTTCAACCTAGGAAATCGGAGTGGTGGCTTCCTGGCGACAATGGCGATGGCGGCCACACACCATATTCTTGCCACAGTCACTCTCTCGGCCAACCGGCTACTCTGTCGTGGATCCCTGGGCATGCCTCGATCCCCGGTAATGAGCCCTTTCATGCGCTGGCCCGAGAACTCTCCTCACGGACACCGGACGATCCGGCATCCAACCTGCGCAAAATGCAACACCAGTGCTTTCTACATAACATCAAATCACCACATTCTACAAACTCAGCCGCATGACGTTCCCAACGCCCCACAGTACCTTGTCGCCTTTATCCAGCGCCACATGGCGACATTTACAGACAGGCTGCTTTATTTCACCCTGCCGTCTTTCATGCCTTCACCCCCCCTTTTCTCCTCATTATAACACCTGTGGCGTGCCCATACCCACACTTTTTCTCTAACTTTGGGGATGTCCTTCCCCACAGGTAGCACTCCCTATCCCAATCCCTCTCATTCTGCCTTCTAGGCTGCTTTACGGACCGTTCAGCCCGCCGTCCAGAAATTGTTGGGGGATCGGGCTTTATGTGAAGCAGAAGCCTGTGAACTCCTCGATCAGTAGGGGACTGCCCTGGAAGATTTCTATCTGTTTACGTCGAATAAAAGTTGTTTCCATCCATCCTGGTCTTACCAGGCAGGGATCTCGGGGCCCTCACACGTTTGGCGAGGCTTCCTTGTCACCGGAGATATCTGCTGCTAAACCGTCATCGTCGCTTCAGAGGATCTAGTTGTTGCGACGCGCGCCCTTTCTTTCAACCTTTTCTCGCTTATCTCTTTTAACTCTCCTACTGTCTGCATGTCGCAGCGATTGTGGCTCAGCTTGAGCCACAGGGATATAATAATAATTAGGAATTGTTATCATTATTAACAATTATTATTATCAATTACTTCAAAGTGCACGGGCCTTGATCTGTGGCTCAAGTTGAGCCACAGTCGCTGCGACATGCAGACAGTAGGAGAGTCAAAAGAGATAAGAGAGAAAAGGTTGAAAGAAAGGACGCGCGTTGCAACAACCACGTCTTCTGAAGTGACGACGACGGTTTAGCAGCATATACCTCCGGTGACAAGGAAGCCTCACCACACTTCAGATGACATGGTTGTTGCGACGCGCGTCCTTCCTTTCAACCACGGTGAAAGACATAGCGTAGGTGAGCGTACGCCGCGCCAGCCCTCGGACTGTACTATTGTGCTTCCTTCTCGCTGGACAGATGGCGCTTCCAACTTGTGCCTGTAGCGGCGCCGTTCGTGGCTTTAGAACAGCGTCCCCGTATGCAGCTCCAGGAAAACTTGCGGTCATCAGCTGATTTTTTGGCGTTTGCTAGACTGCGAATCATCGTTAACTCTGAAAAAGTTGTCCGCCGATCAGGCCGAGCGTAAAGCCTCTTTATCGGCGCTCGCGCAAGACGACAGATAACGCTATACGGAGAAGCTTTGGTGGAGCGGGAACAAAGCATGCCAATATTACATAGTTTGCAACTTTTCTCGCTTGTAACAAGAACCGGTATATTTCTCACTCAAGAATGATGAAGGGCGCGTCAAGTTACCCGTCGCATTTGAGAATCCAGCGGTTATGGCCCACCGATGGGGACAATAAATGTCTGTGCGTGAAAGCGGCTGAACGCATGCCTTAGTTCGGTTACGCGAGGACTTCTTGCGATTTCTGCGAACATGATAGTGGGTGTTTTCCGTAGCCCAGAAAAATTTATAACCCAGTTAGAACCTTGTGCTTATTTCATACATGAAGCAAAAAGTAGTCACTGCAAAACTGGATTACGCACGCAACACCCAAATTCCACTGTTGTGTATACAATCAAAATAACAAACATTACACTCAGCGCGGCTCCTTGTGGTCTTAGAAATTTGGACATTTTACGCAAGTCCTGGCCTTTTCTAACGTGCTTGCGTTTCATCTGACGTAACTACTGACGTATACGAAGGCTTAAATATTAATGGAGTAGCTTGGCGAGCATATCCTATCTGTGGATAATACGTGGGAAAGTGAAAATCAACATCTCTAGTACAGCATCAATTGTTTTATCGTAGGCATCTCTCATATTTGCGTATTTAGAGAAATGTTCTTCAGGTTTCACAAAAGGCTGATAAAGGTGCATGTTAGGGTGCTGAAGTCTTCCCCTTGTTTTGCAATTAACGAGCTCAGCTTCGGGCACCTTTGACCAGCCTTTCTGACTCTCCAGTGCTTTCTTCACGTTGTGCATGGGGTCTGACTGGAAATTTTCCTGAAAACAAACCCTGCAACATAATAAATTATACGCTCAACAACGCTTGCATCTTTATTATCATACGCAAAGACTTCATCGCACTCGCAGCTCAATTCATCGTTTATGCCGTCAAGCCTCTCTTTCAGCTGGTCCAGCTTGTTTAGTTCCTTCGATGCTGAGCTGCAAAAACGTTGGGAAAGTTGGATGTTCGTTTTGATCACCCGCTTGTCGAATAGCACCAAAAACATTCAAACGTGTCCTGATTCATATTTCCGGTCGGGTCATACTTGAAGTCGCGCTTTGTCAACATGTAGATTGAAAGCTCACGAGCAGGTTTCAGCGTCACCCTTAATCATTCCTCAGTTGACTGGCTTAGTAAGAGACCTTGAGGAATTTTTCCTTTTGCAACTTCTTCCCCCATTCGTCAAACCAATGAAAGGCAGTCTCAAGAACTTTAACACCATTGCAGTCTATAGTCATGCCTTCTTTTCGAAAGTGCCGGTTCAGGGCACCAAATAAGTTGTTCATAAAGATTGTGAACTCAACGGTCGGCTCGACATTAAGCAGCCGAGGTGCTCCTCTACGTGCGTAAAGCAAGAATCCTTTCGGTACGGCATTGCTGAAAATTTGGGTTGCCAATTTTACTCTCATTTTAAGCATGTTAGAAAGATTTACATGGTGTTACGTTTCGCCTACGACGCGCGGTATAGCCGGCGCGGATGCAACGGACGCCGGGGCTTCGTTCAAAGTGGCGGTCATTTTGGCCCGTTCAGTGCTGCCGCAACGCCTCCCGCCAAGCGCGTCCAGGCAGGTTTCAATGCCGCGTGTCTTCGTGTGTGCGTGTGTGTGTGTGCATGTTGGTGCCCACGCTTGTCAAAGCGCGGCAGCCGGGGAGAGGAGCTCCCCAACTGGGAGGCGAGGAGGTCTGACCGGCGCCGGCCCGGCGGACGCGTCCCGTCACGTCTCAACGTGTCCGTGCGTCGCCGTCTCGTGCGCCTCATCCCGAGCCGTTCCTTCTTGCCCTCGACTCCGAGGGTATAAAGGCAGCTGCCCCGGACGCCAAGAGAGAGACTTCGATTTCTTCCGTCGAGTAATGTGGTCGCCCGGCTGCTCTTTTGCGATGCTATAATAAACAAGTTGTTCTGTTGGCAGTCGACTCATCCTTTGCCAGGACCTTCGGATGTTTCCAGCTGTAACCCAGGCCGCCAGGCCAACGCTACCCTTGGGGCTTGCGACCCATTTGCAACAATGGTTGTAAGTCAATTTTGGGCATACTCTCAGCTCAGTTGCGTTCTTTGTGTGTGTGCGCGCGCGCGTGTGTGTGTGTGCGTGCGTGCGTGTGTGTGTGTGTGTGTGTGTGTGTGTGTGTGTGTGTGTGTGTGTGTGTGTGTGTGTGTGTGTGTGTGTGTGTGTGTGTGTGTGTGTGTGTGTGTGTGTGTGTGTGTGTGTGTGTGTGTGTGTGTGTGTGTGTGTGTGTGTGTGTGTGTGTGTGTGTGTGTGTGTGTGTGTGTGTGTGTGTGTGTGTGTGTGTGTGTGTGTGTGTGTGTGTGTGTGTGTGTGTGTGTGTGTGTGTGTGTGTGTGTGTGGAAAAAGTATGGAGTAAGAGCCAGTAGCTCTTGAAGTTTTATTGCGAGTGCAATCATTTAGGAAAAGAAATGGTGAGCTATTCGCCATGTCCTCAATGTCATGTGCTGAATGTGCCCGTCAAGACAAAGTGCTGCATTTTGCAATGTGACTGCGACGGCGCCCAACTGGTGAGTCTGCCTTCATGCTGAACGACGAGGTTTTTCGGCGAGCACAGTGGCTGGCACTAAACCGTCTAATTTTATATCAAATTAATGGTTTCAGAGTACCCTGGTAAGCCAGAATTGCACATGTGATCACATTTGTGTCACCGCGTAGGCTACGTGGCATGCGAAGACGGCCCAACGAGAAGCGTTGTTTACATGCTAGGGTTGCGTAGTGACCCTTTTGGAAATGGGGTCATTATTCACCGAAGAAAGGATAATGAATATATGACATTTCACGCTGACTGGACAGCGCATCTTTTGTTTGTGCATTCCGTCCTAATGTTCTCTCGGATTAATAATAGCGCTGATCTGAAAATTTCAATTATTCCGCTTAGTTACGCAAATAAAACGGAGAGCTCTTTGAAACTTTTCATCCTTCTTTTTGGCCTCATACGTTTTGCAGCTGCCAATTAGAACGGGTTGTAGTTTATGTTAAAATTATTCCTCATGCTCGCACGAGAATAGTCCCCTAACTATTCAAAGCCCTATGAATAGAACGCGTCCCGGCTTCAAAACAGCGCTCAGCTGCGAGGGTTGATCGTTTTCTTTGGATGAGAAGCAGACTCCAACATGAGCATCTGCAGAATATGTTTTGAGGGTACCTGGGGGCCAGGAGGAAGTGAAAAACAGCGAACTCAAACGGCATGGTTTCCTTAGAGCTCGCTCTCCGAAAGCTACCGTAGCGTCGAAAGGTGGCGCTGCGATGCAGTTCTCCGCGCTAGCGTGATTTTGTAGCTGATTCTAGAGTTTAACAAAAACTTTTTAGTGTGCCTGTGAGAAAAAGCAGAGCCTTAGATAGCTGTTACCATCCTCAAAGCATATTTCCTTCCAAAGCAACCAGAAGCACTAAGACCAAAGAGCACTTCCCCTTTGCTAGCCGCTATTTAAACGAAAAACACTGTAACACATCAGATGAATCTTCGTCATCATCATCCGCGTGAGTACGCCCAGTGCAAGGAAAAGCCCTCTCCTATGTTTATATAATTAACCCTGTCTTTTGCCAGCTGTGGCCACCATGTCTCCGCAATCTTCTTAATCTACTCCGCCCACCTAACTTTCTGCCGCACCCTGCTATGCTTGCCTTCTCTTGGAGTCCACTCCGTTACCCTCAAGGAACAGCGTTGGTTCGCATTACATTCCGGGCCCAAGCTCATTTCTTCCTCTTGATTTCGACTAGGACGTCATAAACTCGCCCTCACCAACTCTGCCCGCTTCCGGTCTCTGAGCGTTCCGCCCATAATTTTTCTTTCCATAGACAAATAAAATATCATAGCGGTTGCCGGCCGTGAAACCAAATATAATGGGCTAATGTAGAGAATTCATACATTGGAGTGCATGTAACGTCCAATACAGGTTAGCTGTAATTTTAAAGCGAAAGCTTCACTTGCCGCAAACTTGCGATTTCGTCAAAGCGGTGCCCCGCCGCGGTGGCTCAGTGGTTAGGGCGCTCGACTACTGATCCGGAGTTCCCGGGTTCGAACCCGACCGCGGCGGCTGCGTTTTTATGGAGGAAAAACGCTAAGGCGCCCGTGTGCTGTGCGATGTCAGTGCACGTTAAACATCCCCAGGTGGTCGAAATTATTCCGGAGCCCTCCACTACGGCACCTCTCTCTTCCTTTCTTCTTTCACTCCCTTCATTACCCTTCTCTTGCGGCGCGGTTCAGGTGTCCAACGATATACGAGACAGATAATGCGCCATTTCCTTTCCCCCAAAACCAATTATTATTTTTATTATTCATAGCGGAATTTTGAGGAGGCACATGACGTCACAACGCGCGCCTCGCCGCGGATATTTCTCTCTCTCTCGCTGCCTAGTCACTACTGCGCCTGCGCCACTAGCAGCACCGAGCCTCAGGTGTTCCGCCGCTGCGTCGCGGCGCGCCTTTCCTCAAAATTCAACTTTCAATTTTCACTTTTCTCTTTCTTCTTTCCCTCCCAGCTTTACCCCTTCCTTTAAAGCGCGGTTCGGGTGTCCACCTAGTTATGTGAGGTGGTTACTGTGCCATTTTTTTTCCTCAAAAACCAAACAAAACAAGTCAGCCGATGGCGTTCATAGAGATCATTGGCGTTGACAACTTTGCAAGGGCCGTTCATTTTCACGAAAGGAAAGGCTCACAACCTGCTCCGTGGGTCAATGGAAACCTCAATCTCGCTTTCATGTACGTGGCGTTGGTGTCCAACTGCAAAAGCCTGCTTTAATTGCGTTCCGCACACTGGTTAGGCAGCGTGCCCTCCCTGCCACCCTGAGAGGTGGCGTGCAGTTAATGGTTGATCGCGAGAGATTGATCACAAAATGAACGCTGCGGCCTAGCTATTGCTGCAGTGCCGCATGTCAGCCACAACGATGTCAGCGCTAATGCATTCAGGCCATATCTCTCTCTCACAACCGCCACATGTATCAAAGCAAGAATGAGGCGTCCGCTGCTGCTGTTGCTGAGAGCAAGAAGGAAAAGGAAAGTGCACAGGCCTGCCTACTTACTCAAGCCGAGCCACGCTCGCTGCCGTGTGCTGAAAGTACGATATGAGAGTTAAAGAATAGGAGAGCAAAGAGAGAAAGAAAAGGCGTGCGCTAATATGCCCCTGGCCGATCCCGGAGGCAGTACATTCCGGGCCGACCCGTGCCAGAGTGCGTCAAGCCAAGCACTCCGCCATATTCCAAAAATAAGTTTAATATCCTGGGTGGAAGGGCCCTTTAGCAGATAATAAAACAGGTATCAGGTATCAGGTACGAGGCGTCTGCATATCTATGAGGCATATCCATGAGGTATGAGGCGTCCGCATATCCAGGGAGCAAGTTATGCGCCCTTCCTTTGCTCAAAGCCATCGCCGTCTAGAACATTGTCAACGCCAATGCCAATGTACACAGTGAACACCGACATCTTTCTTTTTGTATATCCTTGATTAGCTGAGCTAATCCACGTAATTTTTTTAATTTTCACCTGACAACTACCACAAAAGTTAGTTTCTTGACTAGAAAGGGGTCTGAATTGGTGTATACTGGATGCATCTAGCGGATAATTGCTAGAAACGTGAAATGGACTGTTTTCAAGCGAAGCACGTTATCCGTAAAGGCTCTCTAGCCGTGATCATTCCCATTGGCAAATACGAATGTCGTCATGTTCGTGCTTTATTGAAAATGCGGTGGAAGTTCGCCTTCTAAAGAATGCAGAAATCATGCCATCATTGATGCAGTTTGAATAAGCATTTCAGAGTAGCCGGAAGTACGTTGATTTTTGTAGGCTTTCAGGTAATGCGGACATCACTGCGGGAATCATATCGAACATTTCAGGACAAAAACATTTTAGAACGGGAAACAGTTTATGAACGCAATTTTTTTATATCATGGAAGAATTCAGCATAACAATCAATACATCACGAACTTCCCAATGGTAGAACAATTTTTTATTTTTGCTATTAGCGTTTTTGCTATCCTCAAAAGCGTTCCCCTTTGGTTTTCTACTACTCTTCATTGTTCGATGCATTAGATGGAAACACGTCATGAGAAAGATTTTGTTGTATGTGCGAAGAATAGACCGTTACCTTAAAACTTTCTATAACACTATTTTACAATTGTTCATCATTCAAAAATTTTGTTCGAGAATGTTGGACATGGCTTGCAGCATTTCGGAAAAGCTTGTAGCTTAGCATGTAAATATAATTTTCTTTATAGTCTGCTTGCTTAGACGACCTGGAGACCTGAAACCCTATACTTTAAGGAGCGATACGAGACTCAGATCTATGCACGTGGTCTACAAGAAGAATTAAAAAAAGAAACGGAATTCAGGCAGCTTTAGGCTTAACTCGGCGAGCACATTTAACGTTAGCTTTTTTTTTGTGTGGATTTTTCGCTGTTCGGGCAGTGATTATACATCGACTCTTCAGCGTTCAGTTTCATTACACTCAATGCAGTCGTCATGAAAGGCAATAGCCGTCCGTTCTGATGCCATTGATACCCACTCCGATAATTGAATCAATGAATTAAATGCTTTGAGAACACCACCCCTTCAACATACGACCCCGTCTGTACTTTATTATGCTTTCTACTGTTACACCTCAAGGCCGTCGTTGCGCTGTAATTTCTAGTAGCGGTGCGCAGAAACCAGATACTTCAACTCCGCAGACACTTTTGCTTTGATGTATCCTGTTTCAAATTTTTTATAAAATCTTAACAAAATAAATGCCAATGCACCTGCATTTAAAACATATTTTCTCATATCCCCTTGAAGAGAGGCGTGCTTGATTTCATCACAAATGGGACTATTGCATCATCATCATCAGACTGACTACGCCCGGACAAAGGCCTATCCGATGAGTCTCCAATTAAGTCAGTCCCTTACCAGCTGCGGCCACCCTAACCCCGCTAACTTCCTAATCTCATCCGTCCACCTAAATTTCTGCCGTCCCCTGCTACGCTTGTCTTCTCTTGCAATCCACTCCGTTGCCCTTAAATGTACACTAAAGAGGGATAATTGTTCTGTGGGGCCGATTTCTCTACTAAATCGAATGAAACGTCCCGGCTCCCGCGTTTTTTTTTAAACTCACTTCCGGAAAGAGCAGCAGCCAGCCAACGCGTGGAATTCTTTTCAGTAGTCGCGTAGCGGCTGCGCTTTCGCTTTTATTTTGTGTTTTTAGGTTTCTATGAAAAACTAGTTTCAGTCCCAGACAACGTAGCAGAAAATTAGGCCCGCGGAAATAAATATACGCATGGACTTTTTGCTTTCGGCGATTGCCACGTATCACTCCGCCGATGGCAGAGCGGCAAGTCGCCACACGGCTGACTGAAAAGCCCCCCACGCGTTGGCTGAACTCCTCCTATTTATGGAGGTGAGTTGGAAAAAAAAGGCGGGAGCCGTGACTTTAATAATAATAATAATAATAATAATAATAATATAATTGAGTCAGGTAATGGAAACGACTTCATACCAGTAATCTAAGTATACAGATTCAAAGC
The DNA here is from genome assembly GCA_030143305.2 of Amblyomma americanum. Taxonomy (NCBI): domain Eukaryota; kingdom Metazoa; phylum Arthropoda; class Arachnida; order Ixodida; family Ixodidae; genus Amblyomma; species Amblyomma americanum. The sequence goes on along the minus strand of JARKHS020016280.1, from coordinate 67,277 downwards.
GAAAGCATTAATAGTCCCATACAAGCAACGCCGGTAGCGTGCGTGTGTGTGTACAGATTCAAAGTGAAAGCATTAATAGTCCCATACAAGCAACGCCGGTAGAGAGAGAGAGTGTGTGTGTGTGTGTGTGTGTGTGTGTGTGTGTGTGTGTGTGTGTGTGTGTGTGTGTGTGTGTGTGTGTGTGTGTGTGTGTGTGTGTGTGTGTGTGTGTGTGTGTGTGTGTGTGTGTGTGTGTGTGTGTGTGTGTGTGTGTGTGTGTGTGTGTGTGTGGAAAAAAGTATGGAGTAAGAGCCAGTAGCTCTTGAAGTTTTATTGCGAGTGCAATCATTTAGGAAAAGGAATGGTGAGCTATACGCCATGTCCTCAATGTCATGTGCTGAATGTGCCCGTCAAGACAAAGTGCTGCATTTTGCAATGTGACTGCGACGGCGCCCATCTGGTGAGTCTGCCTTCATGCTGAACGACGAGGTTTTTCGGCGAGCACAGTGGCTGGCACAAAGGCGTCTAATTTTATATCAAATTAATGGTTTCAGAGTACCCTGGTAAGCCAGAATTGCACATGTGATCACATTTGTGTCACCGCGTAGGCTACGTGGCATGCGAAGACGGCCCAACGAGAAGCGTTGTTTACATGCTAGGGTTGCGTAGTGACCCCTTGGAAATGGGGTCATTATTCACCCAAGAAAGGATAACGAATATCTGGCATTTCACGTTGACTGGACAGCGCATCTTTTGTTTATGCATTCCGTCCTAATGTTCTCTCTGATTAATAATAGCACTGAGCTTAAAATATCAATGCTGTGCGATTTCTCGTTGCATAGACCTTAACATGTTGTAGTCAAGTTTAAGGCTAGATTGCGAGAGGGATTCGAACCGACGACATATGCACCTTCAATACTATGCCTTCCCAGACTTTCATATCAAAACTGTGATGCAACCGTTCATCGTATAGGGTTCCTGGTGGTGGCATACGCCGATGTTTGCGTGCCACCTCAGAGGTAAAGCCCTCTCCCACATCATGCTATAAGAAATTTGTCGGTCTCAAAGGAGGGACTGAGAGAAGGAAGGAAGAAAGAGGTGCTGTAGTGTAGGGCTTTGAAATGATTCCGGAGCCTTCTACTACTGCACCTCTTTCTTCCTTTCTTCTCTCAGTCAATCCTTTATTCCTTCCCGTACGGCACGGTTCTGGTGTCCGTCGAGATGCGAGGCAGATACTGCGCCATTTCCTTTCCCCAACAACCGATTTTGGTCTCACAAGCGAGTACAGTCACCATCCACAAATTTCAAAGGAACCTACGACTCGGTTGTACGATTCAAAGAACTTTAAAGCAAATTACTTTAATTGCACATAAGAATGAATCCAGGGACCGTAATCTTTTCGCATTCAAAGATAAAAGGAGTCCTAAAGTGTCTGCCAAATGTTTTTCCTCCGTTTCCGTTAAGAAGGGAGGTCTGATTGAGTGAAGCTGTAAGTTAAATTCTTGACCCTTTCTTTTAAAACCCCGTCTTGCGTGGTGATGATGGCCGACAATATCCCATTATTCGCTTCTGTTTTTGAAAGCTGTTGTGCAGCGCAGACAAGAAGACACAAGCATGATCAACCACCGCTACTTGGTGACTGCTTTAGTTTGGCCTCCGTCCATCCTTTCAAAATTGAGTGACAAATGACATAATGCTGTAAAGTAACACAAGAAAAAATGCCCCAATTTTTTAACGGGTTCAAATGCCCGAAATATAGTTTCTTTCAGTCTAAGCAATTTCTTTTTCTATTGCGGGAAAAATGGCTGATTTTTGATCCCACTAGCACCGCCAATTTCGGACTAGTCTAGATGGCTTTCGATGAGAGTCCGACCATGATCAAGTGCTTTCAAAGCTTGTAGTTAGGACTGTGGTAAAGTTGTGGCGGCAGAGTTAAAAGTTCTTGGAAATGCCGTTACATACGAGATATTTTTTCTTACGATGTTACTTTCTGCCAGGCTGGCCTACTAATGATAATTAAGCCCTGCTCAGTTGTTAACTTTTGACCACCTGATTGGAGGCGAAAAATTTCAGCTGCTTGATTTAAACAACCTTTCATTATTAGCTCCTAACCTAAATATTAGGTCCCATTTTGATAGAAACAGACCACTTTAGTTCTCTTTAATGGGATGTCTAATTTCTCGACATTTGCTGAAATTTTTTTCTACCTCATACACTTCTATACACTTACTACATACACTTCTATGCCATTCTTAGTTGCATAGGTTTCAGATTTGCTAAAAATAATAGGCTCATGATCATATCATTCACTTATCCTGGTCAGCTTACGCACAGGACATGCGAAGTCTGAGGCTCTACATTCAAGACAAATTCGTCAACATGGCGCTGGTACATATTTTGTACTTGCATCTAGAGGACAAGCTATATGGTTTATTTGAGATACTGCCATTCTACATAATGTACTGAACATCAAGGTTATAATCCGGCTCCGGTGGAATGCTAACGCACAAAGATTGGTGGTTGCCAAATCTGTAGCAGGTGCAGCCAGTTCTTCCAACGCTGTCTGCGGGGGCTTTGAAGCCACGGAAGTCAACCTGAGGAATTGTAGCATTGCGGCAGTCCTCGTCCGTTTCACATTTAGTGGACTGAAAGGAAAGGCAATGCAGCAGAAAGGCAAGGAGGCTGTAAATATTGAAAAATAACGGCCCAAAAAGAGATCTTGGATTCTACAAAACAACAGTATAATGGACGAGGTTCAAATCACGTTAGTAACACATACATTAAAATGTGCACTGCGTTCAACCGTAGATGCCCTAACATTTTCGGACTGTTCAGCATGCTTTTCACTACACCCACCAAGAGGAACAAGAAGGAGGGTCATTGTTAACGCGACAGCGTTAAGGCTACCGTTCTGCAGAAAATCCAGCGTCATCGTCGGCGTTCTGAGAGATAAATCCCAGGAGAAGCAACCTAGGCCGGACACCTAGGTAATGTGACGTTGTGATGTCATCGCAACCTGCCCACAAAGTTGTTAAAAAACAAACTACCATGCCAGGTGGTGGTTAATTTGATGATTTGTCGCCACTGTTTGCTCGGGAAAAGCAACCTGTGACGTGACTGGCTGCCATGGTTACTGATCCGCGGCCGCTTTTTTGACCACAGCTGAAGACACAGAGATGAGTAGCTGCGCAGTCCTCCTTTGCTTCCAGTTTCATATCTGTAGTCGGGCTCCTTGTGCACATTAGCCATTGCGTGCGCCCCTTTGAACAGTCTAATTACTCGCGTTTTCTCCGACAGAAATACACACAGTTTTCAAAGGGTCAAAGCGGCACCACAAATAAACAAGATATTTGGATTAAGCGACTTCACATTAAGAAGGTTCCGTGCTTTTTTTTGTCTGTGTGTCCCCGGAAGCAAGAAGTAAGGAGTCAGTCTCACGTCGCAACCCGATCGCAAATGAAGCGTGACCGGTTGTGGGTAACAGAATAAATATCAGAATTCAATTGACGCTTTCGCAGAAAACACAACTTCGTAGCCGCTTACTGAGCGGAAAAAAGTAAAATCTTGAAAACGTCGTCTGAGAAATTTCATACAGGACGAACTGTCCTCGGTAGACCGCGGTGCAAGAAGTGGGTGTAGTTCCGGGCATCCTAATCTTTAATATCTTAGCCATTGCATTTTGTGACTTTTTACTACCAGTGGGACTGCTTTACAATTCAGGGCGGTTCTCAGTATTGTTCTATTCTGGTGTTGACGGCCATTTTTGGCACTTGCGATAAACCACTTCAGTAGTTTTGTAAATTCACCATCAAGTTCACTTCTCTTGTGCGTGCGTTTATTGGAAGTAAGAGAAAATAAACATTTGCTTTTATGAGCAAAGCTTGTTGAATATTTTCGAACCTGAAGTATTATATTATCTGGACCTTCATATCAGACTGAAATGACGATAATAAATTGTATGATTCAATTAGCAGCAAAAATTGTCATTTGTCTTCTCGAGCATGTTGGCAAAGCGGAGAAATAGAATATGCATACACTTCACTGGAAGGAAGAAGAAAAAAGTGTCCTGAGTCAGAACGCTGCCTTCACGACTCTGCAGTTTTTTTTTTGGTAAATTGTGCCATAACTAGGAAGGCGCCTCTCTCTCTTCGTCACAGCGATGGAAACGGAGGGCGCTGGGCGTCTTTAGGAACCCGATGGGTCGGGAGCGGCCACTCAAAGAAAGCGTTTCTACGACCTGAGTGACTCAACCAGCCAGGACAATCTGGTGCACTCGGCACCAAGTTTAGCGGTGACTCCTACAGACCGACGACGGGTTCTTCCTGGTCGTTAGGAGGACAAGCGCAGACTGTGCAGACACATCGAGTCGCCCTCATCAAGCCTGTCAACGGTCATCAGGGCGTGAAATTCTCCGGCGCAACCGTTGTCTTTGCGCCACGGGAACCATTCGACAACCTGAACCTCCAGAACAGGCAAGCCACCTCTACATATCTGGAAAGCCTCGTATCGGGAGAGATCAAAGACGTCAGAATGATCCTTATAAAAACGTGATTGTCATTGATGCCAAGGAGCGGAGCGCACCAGAAGGTTTGACCGCCATCATCAAACTCGACAATATCAGCGTACGCCAACTTAACCCCCAAGGCAGCTGCACGGAAGCTGCCGTAATTTGCAGCGTCAAGATCGCCATATGTGGTGTCAATCTGCCTATGTCAGTCAAGCCGATGACCTACAGCATTTAAATCATTCATGTCCAGCACCTCTCCAGGTCTAGATGCTTCAAGCTGACCTTCAAGGCCAGCTGTATACCTTCTTACATGGAGGTTGGGCATTATCGACACCCTGTTCGACTTTTCATCCCGAAGCCTCTATAGTGCAGGAGGTGCATGAGGATCGGTCACTCCATTGTGTGCCCGATATGCTCCGAGTCACGCAGCGGTGACATTTGCCGAGCGACTGCCTTGAAATGCGCCAACTGTCGTGGCCCTCACGACTCTTTTTCGAAAAACTGCCCGCTTCTTAAGACTGAACGGGCGGTACTCAAGCAAATGGTGCGAATCCTATCTACGCACACAGAGGCAGCTGCAAATGTGCGACGACGTCGTTCGCATCGTCGCAGGTCTTCAAAGAAGATGACTACCTTTGAAAGGAAGGCCCCAAGCGCCACTGCAGCGTGCCCGCCTCTTCCAGCAACCGCATTAAATCATGGAAGCCCTGCATCTGATGAAGCCGGGCCTACTGCCTTTGATATTACTTGGCCACCACTGCCGAAGCCTTGTCGGCCCACTGGGTCAGGAATGTTGCCTAAAGCGGAGTGTCCAGACAAAAGCCACGATCTGGGCTGTGGCCAAGATCTACAAGTAATTGAAATGCTCACGTCGTTCATAAATTTCATGCGTGCACTGCTTTCCAGCCTGCGCACGCCAGCAGAACACAACACACTGCAAGTACTGGACGTACTACATCGAGTTCTTGTGGCTCTGCTGCACTGCAGCCAAGGGCCTCCACATGAATGACTGGAAAAGCCGACAGTCCTTTTGCGATCGAAAAGACACACTGTGATGTGCTCTGGACAGCCTGGATCCTCGCCCATTTACAAAGGATAAGGTCCTCGTACCGTGACTACAGCAGTCTACTGTTCTCAAGGCCTACTATGCCATTCCTGGCAGTGACCGGCTTGAATTACAAACTTTGACTGTGCTCCTCACTGCTTCTCCCTTTCTGTTTTCAATTCCCTCATCTCTCCTCCCAAGAGCAGGGTAGCCAACCGGAATACCCTTCTGATTAACATCTCTGCCTTCCGGTTTCCTCTTGTTCTCTCTCTCTCACTCTACAATAGGCATTTTATACTGTAAATTCAGGAACTATTTCACTGTGCTGTTCTGACACATCATTACTTTACAATTCGTTCTAAAGTGCGTGTGAGAAAAAAAGGTATACAAAGCAGCCATGTTTTACCAGTAATTGGAAGTCCGGGATTCGCGGACTTGAATTTTTATTGTGGCGCTACTATAGAAAATTCTAAGATACTCATGTCGAGCATTCTTGGCAAAAAAATTTGAATATTGGATTATTGTAAAGCACTGCTGTGGAAATATTGAAGGCAATGACTCAATCTTCCGGTGCGCCGCAAGAACTTTCTTTTACATTTTTCCAATCGCTCGTACTGAGCAGTTAAGACTGACCTAGAAAAGCAATGAGGGATGTTTTGATGGTAGCAAAAATGTTTATATATCAACAAAATGCAAGCCAGGTGGGTGGCATGGCCATTAGTGGGCTGGGAGCCACCAGTCATGCCTTGTTGGCCTCCAACCGAATACTGATCATGCCATCCGCCTGTGCCTAATTTCACGTTCGTAATGACAGCATGAAGCTCGTCTACACCGGGAACACCTTCGGGTACTCGTGCTCTCAACCTAGCCGTCGACAACCTCTTCAAAGAAGTGGCGTGAACTCTCCGCAATTGCTGACCTGACCGTTGGATTCCTGTGGCAGCAAATCCTTTCAAGTCTTCCTGCGCTTCTACCTCCAAGCAAGAATATTGTGCGTGTGCCGGTGGACAAAGACGAAGTGTGTGTGTGGTTCGGACAGCCATCTTGTGAGTTCCCTGCTGTGCGCTGGACTTCGCTGAGACTGTGATCTCTGCCGGGCCTGTCTTCGTTACATTTTTGGTGGAGGTGCTGGGTACTTTCCAACATCTACGTGCCCCGAAGGCTCTCTATGAACACGGATTTGACTCCGATTCATCGCAGTACGAGCCGCCGAATCCAAGGTCAGTCACCAGAGTCAGTCCGTTATCCCCTAGGACCAGGGCTCCAGCTGCGACGCGCAGGACTGACGCGGCACCTATGGCTAGCAACGAAGACGCGGCAGCTATGGCTGACAACGGGAACTCAGCTGCTCATTTCCTGGTCCTCCAGCCGCGAACGCCGCCGACCTTCAATGGCGAAATGTTTGAGGACACGGAGGACTGGCTTGACCAGTTCTAGCGCGTTGCCAGGTACAACGGCTGGGATGCGGAGCGGAAGCTGCACAATGTTTACTTCGCTCTTGACGACTCGGCGCGGACGTGGTACGAGAACCACGAGACAACGTTTCCTTCTTGGGAACGGTTCCGTAGCCAGTTGCTGGCGACCTACGTCAACACCGACCGGCGGGAACGAGCTGAGTCGGCGCTGCAGTCAAGGAACCAGCGACCCAATGAGAGCGTCGCAATGTATTATGAGGACATGACACGACTGTTCAGAAGGGCGGATCCAAACATGGCCGAGGACAAGAAAGTGCGCCACCTGATGCGCGGGATAAAAGAAGAACTGTTTGCTGGGCTTGTGCGAAACCCACCTAACACCACTTCGGAGTTTCTATCGGAGGCCACTACCGTCGAAAAGACCCTGCAACAACGCTCCCGCTATTACAATCGCGCCGTGAACACCGTATCAACTGCCGACTTTGCGCCAGCCTCCAGCGACTCCGCTGACACCCTTCGGGAGCTGGTTCGATCTATCGTCAAAGAAGAGCTGCACAAAATGCGCCTCTCTGCCCAGTCGCAGCCGCAGTGTCCATCGTTAGCACAAATTATCCGAGAGGAAGTGCAGCAGGTGGTTCCTGAACCTGTTGCCCCTGCTGCCCTTACACCGACGCCCCCGCGCCAGACGTACGCGTCGGTACTCCAACAGAACTGCGACCTCGCCCCTTGGAGCACCAGCCCATCTGCATCTGCTTTCCAGCCGCGGCCCCCGCCTGTCCCTGTGTTGCCCGAAGCCAGGCTGCGGAAGACGGACGTGTGGCGGGCACCTGACCAGCGGCCCCTTTGCTACCACTGCGCTGAGGCTGGCCATATCTTGCGGTGGTGGCCTTATCGTCAGCCTGGAATTCGCGGATTTCATCCGCGAGTCCCCTGTCCGCCCAATGGCGAACGGTCCCGCGAAATTCAGGAGCACCTGTCAACGCGCCGGGATCACACTCACACTGATTTCCCTCGCCCTGACTACCGCCCACCAACCTCTACCCGCTATCGTTCACCGAGTCCCCGTCCTTCGACAAGTCGTTTCAGCCGCTCACCGAGTCCTCGCCGGGGAAACTAGACCCAGCGGCCTGCGGAGGTAAGGCCGCTGACGAGCGAACAGCCGAACATCCTCCATCGCGTTCCCGACCAGACGACGGCTATCAAACGAGGACACGTGACGATCACAAAGGATGTGCAGCTTCGAACTTACCGGTCGATATCGACGAGTTAGCGGTTACGGCATTGGTTGATACGGTAGCGGACTATTCGGTTTTGAGCAACGAGCTAGCAAAAGAACTGAGTAAAGTTTTAACCGCGTGGACTGGGCCTCAGATTCGCACAGCTGGTGGGCACCTAATTACCCCTGTTGGCCGGTGTACGGGGAGAGTTAAAATCGACGGATTTATTTACGTTTGTGACTTTGTTGTCCTACCTCACTGTTCGCGCGATGTCATTCTCGGCCTGGACATTTTACAAGCTAACGGCGCCGTTATCAATTTACAAGAGCCGCGCGTGACGTTTTCGCCGACGCAAGCAATTGAAATAACCGACCCAGACGACTCCAGGATACCCGCCCTGCGTATTGCTGCTGATGACGTGACGGTGCCTCCGCGGTGCAGCATGATGGTCCCCGTGCAAAGTGACTCGCCCGGTGATCGAGACGTTATGGCAGAGAGAAACGTCAGCCTTCTACTCGAGAAAGGAATCCGCGCTGCAAGAGGGCTTGTTCGCTTACGGGATCGCTTTGCGACACTCTTGATCACCAACTTCGGAACAGAGTTCCAGCCTATTGCGAAAGGAACGGCCGTCGCATACGTTACCGACTTCGTTGAGCCCGCAGAAATATGTGCTCTGGAGCTACCGTCGCCGGACGGACGCGATGCAGCAACCGTTCTGTCTACCGTGGACATTAATCCCGGCTTGTCGGTGGGTCAGAAGCAGCGCTTGTTAGAGCTCCTTCACGATTTCGCAGAGTGCTTCGCCACGACATCAAAGGTAGGGCGCACCCCGGTAGCCAAACACCGCATCATCGTCAACGAGGAGACTAGCCCCATATCCCAACACCCGTACAGTGTCGCCGGTGGAACGGGAGGCTATACGATCCCAAGTGCAAGAAATGCTTGCAGACGACGTAGTCCAGCCGTTGGTCTCGGCGCTATTCTCGTTCAGTGGCAGGATGGCAACGAGAAAGTCATAGCATACGCCAGCCGCTCCCTCTCGAAAGCAGAGGCAAACTACTCTACCACAGAGAAGGAATACCTTGCGGTAGTGTGGGCGATTAGCAAGTTCCGACCATATCTCTATGGTCGCCCGTTTCGAGCTGTCAGTGACCATCATTCGTTATGCTGGCTAGCCAATCTCAAAGACCCTTCGGGACGGCTTGCGAGATGGAGCCTTCGCCTCCAGGAATACGACATCACGGTAGTGTACAAGTCCGGCCGTAAGCACAATGACGCCGATTGCTTGTCACGTGCACCTGCCGACGTTGCTCCGGCCGAAACGGAGGACGACTTCCCGTTTTTTGCTCTCGTCACGTCGTCCGATATGGCCCGGCGTCAGCGGGCTGACTCAGAGTTGCGTCCGCTCATCGAGCATCTGGAGGGCCTTAACGTCGCTGTTCCGCGGCTTCTCGTTCGAGGTTTGGGTTCCTACAGTCTCCGAGATGGCGTCCTTTACAAGAGGAACTTCGCCCATAACACGGAAATCTTTCTTCTGGTTGTGCCATCCGAACTCCGTCCAGAAATCTTGCACGCCTGCCACGACGAGCCATCGGCTGGCCATTTGGGTGTTACGCGGACGTATGCCCGCATTCGTGCAAAGTATTACTGGCCAAAGTTGCTCTCATCAGTCCAGCAATATGTGAGGACCTGCCGTGACTGCCAGCGACGATAGACACCACCAGTTAAACCCGCAGGGCTTCTCCAGCCCATCCCACCGCCTACAACACCTTTCCAACAAGTGGGCATGGACTTGCTGGGCCCATTCCCATTGTCTTCCTCTGGGAACAAATGGATTGTTGTGGTGACGGACTACTTAACGCGGTACGCCGAGACACAGGCGCTCCCCCACGCTAGTGCTGCAGAAGTGGCTCAGTTTTTTATGACATCAATCGTCTTGCATCACGGTGCGCCATCAGTCGTCATCATGGACCGTGGAACCGCCTTTACGGCGGCATTAATGCAATCTCTCTTCGAACTCACCCACACCAGTCACCGGAAGACAACTGCCTATCATCCCCAAACAAACGGCTTGACTGAACGCCTCAACCGGACGCTTGCAGATATGCTTGCTATGTATGTCGACGTTGAGCATCGTACGTGGGACGAAGTTCTTCCTTATGCAACCTTCGCCTACAATACGGCAGAACAGGAGACTACCCGTCTTACACCTTTCCAGCTGGTCTACGGACGGTGTGTCACTACCATGCTGGATGCTATGCTACCCGCTGCTCACAACGACGGAGACATCGGCCCCTACACTGACGTTGACACATTCGTCCAGCGGGCTGAAGAAGCCCGCCAACTCGCAAGGTGCCGGATTCGACATCAACAACAACTCGACGCTGGTCGCTACAACCTCCGACACCGATGCGTTCGGTACGAGCCCGGCGACTCTGTATGGGTATGGACACCTGTGCGCCGCCGCGGACTCTCCGAAAAGCTCCTCCGACGCTACTTCGGTCCGTACGAGGTGGTTCGTCGTATAAGTGATGTCACATACGAAGTTTTTCCGCGGGACACGACCTCCTCACCACGTCGGCGCCATCCGACCGAGATTGTCCACGTGGTGCGCATGAAGCCCTACCATGACAGGCTGCAACCCGCCGCTTTACCAGCTTAACAGCTCTCTGTATTCTCTGCCGTCCGCCGTCTATACCGAACATTACCTTTGCTGTCCGTGTACGTTTCCGGCGTCGGGCCGCCGCCTTGATGGAGGGGGTAATGGCGCGTGCTCATGGGAGCGCGCCGACGATGAAGACGAAGTGTGCGTGTGCCGGTGGACAAAGACGAAGTGTGTGTGTGGTTCGGACAGCCATCTTGTGAGTTCCCTGCTGTGCGCTGGACTTCGCTGAGACTGTGATCTGTGCCGGTCCTGTCTTCGTTACAATATGACCAGAAACCCAGTGCACCTCGTTGAAGGCGTCGCGACTATCCAAGGTGATGTTCGGCAGTTCTTCAGCTATGGACCAAGCTTTGCTGTGGAGCCTAAGAGGACCGCGCCAGAACCGCTGACCGTGGTTAGGCAAGTGTCTAGCCCTGCCCCCAAGGGGGAAGCAGACAGTTGTAATGCGGACGGCGTAGACATGTTGATGCGATGCAATACTGAAAGAATGAAGTTTGCGTTCAAAAAAACGATTTGGGATTTGAAGTTCAAAAATTTTTCTGTTTACTGCTCGTAAGGAAGCGGGTTTGTGATTCTACCAGAACAAGTGTACTTATCTAAGGCCGCAGAAGTGGTTCTATCAGCCTTTGCGAAATTCCCTAACACTGCTGTTACCAAGCACAGAAATACAGCTAAAAAACTATGCCAAAGATGGAACCTGGAAATACTGTCTCGTGCAATAGAAGGTTACAAGAACACCTTCTTGGAAATGTTCTTCACGTCAGAAACACATAATATTGGGTTAAGCGCATATGTCGTCGTGTTTTGTGTTCCGCCCGTGTGTCTAAGCGTAGTTGACCAATAAGACTAATCCTAGGCCAGCGTCGACGTCACGAAACTACTGTTTTTACCCGGTGTTGTGTGGACGGTGCTGGTGTGACATCACAAACATACGACGCACTTTTCGTGCAAAGCGACCATCGTCAAGTAAAACAAAGTGAAACCACAGACAAAAAACCGTAGCTTAGCATGTCACACACTCCATCTCGCGTTGACATTCGCCCAGTATTTAAGTCAACCTTTGTCCAGTTTTTTTTCTTGTTCTACTACATATGAATTCCATTTGGTCCTCAAATAAGCAGATATAGACCGAAATGTTTACGTAAATGCGATTTAGTAAACCTACCATTCCAGTGGCATTCACGCAAACCGTAACGTTTCCGGCGGCCATATCAATGACATTTGACTGGCTGATCTTGAACCTTGAAAGGGTGTAAAAGAGGAAACATTATCATGTGAACACAAAACATGGACATCAGAGGCTGTCGTTCGCAACACATTAAAATGAATGTCCTGTTAACGAAGCCACATCAGTCCAAGTAGGACAGGCAGTGTGCAGTTATTTGAAACCGACGTAATGAACCCACTCATAAAGAACAGGCAATCAATTTCATGCAAACAATAAAAGCTTGCGGCCTGAGCTCTGGCACCCTTGATGGTATAGGTAACTTAAGAGTTATCTCGAACAGCTACCGCCCCCACCTTTTGATCAAGTTCTACGTGATATCTGCGGTACGTGGTACATTATAGATGGAGGAGAACTTATACTTTTCCTCAGTGTCCTTCCGAATGTGATGCGCGTTCCTGTTGCCGCGGTGACAATTAGACAAGGATAGCAAATGCCCTCTTGTGATGTTTGTTAATGATTTGTGATTTATTTCTTAGTGGTACGGCGTCTACGATTGCGCGCGCGACATTCCAAACGCCTTTTTTTTTCGGATCGTCTAAAGCTGTTTTCCGGAAATCAGTGAAGCACATTACGTTTGGAATCCTTGCTTTTAAAATATTCGATAAAAATTGAAGAAATATTGGAGAGAACATTGTAGAAAACAGGATGCTCTTAAAAAAACTGGCGGACGATTTAGCGTCGTAACGCTAAGTGCAAATTCCGAGCGCTAGCACTTCGGTCTTCCCTTCGGCTTCGGTTCGAGGCTCGGTTTTCAAGATCAGGCAGGCTTCAGACAAAGGTCGGTGAAATCGAACTTCCGCTCCGCCTTAAAGCATCACATGGTAGCGCTAATGGGTAATGCCCATGTGCCCATACATTTGGAATTGATCATTATCTACTTTACATTCATAGGTCGCTGGGAGTCCTCATACCATTCCCGATGCAGTGGTGCAGCGGTTCAGCGATGTTGCATTGCCCTGCCACAGCCGGTGCTGCCACCGATGGGGCTCCGGAGATCCAGGTTGCTCATCTCCAGCAACCACTTGCGACCAATTATTAATTGATCTCCCCCCTGACGCGGTGGGACCCGACAAACTAACAATGGCGAAATCGCAGAGTGTGGCCAGTAGCGCTACCGCCCTAAAACAGAAAATAAAGATGTTCGCCGCGGAGGAAAGGCAGGCTGGATCAGTAAGTTATTAAGGCGATAGCCTTTAATGGCTCATGCTCGCGTCCGTCCGTTACATTTCAGGTCACGTGACCTTGTGATTTCACGTGATCTCTCTGCAACGCTCGCGCCAGCTGCTCTTCTCTTCTGTCGTGAAATGAATTTAAGCGCGGCAAATTCAAATCAGTGCAATGAGTCGCAAACGGCTTTCGCCTTCCCGCAGTTAAGAGATATCTAAGTGCCTCCAACGAATTTTAAGCTGCGAGATTTACTGGATTCAGCTCAAGTATCGATGGCATGCATATCATTAGGTTGTCTTGAAAATTTTCCTGTTAGCCATCTCAACAAATCTAATAAATTTTCTGTAGTGATCTGTCTTGTCCCCTACAGCATCGGCGCAATTATCTAGATATTAGCGTTTCCACAACGAAAGCTGTTAAGTTTGATTTAGTCATATACCACTCCTTTCTAGCGTGGAATCTGCAGCCTCAGCTGTAATATTTTAATTTGTGAAATACTTGTGTATACTTATTTCTTTCATTTAAATGAATTTATTCAATGAACACCACCTGCCATCCAGCGGAAAGAGAAAAAATTTCCTCACAAAGATTAGATGGGTCGACAGATAGGAACAGTGCGAACGGAAAGAGAGCAAGAGGTAGGGTTAAAGAGAGCAAAGGGTAGGATTAACTTCACTGAATAAACTAAATTATAATCAATTTTTACTTATTGATGAGCTATACTTGTAAGCTTTACTCTGAATTTTTTTTCGCCTCTGACGGGGCGGATTATTTTACAAAAGAATGCTACGCCTAAGTTCTCGCCCCAGAGGCTGTTTGGAACTATATAAAGAAATAATAAATCGTTGTGCATAAATGTGTCTTCTTAAAGAATAGTGCAGCAATTCTTTAACGTAGAAATGGGCGCCATGCATGAATTCTTAAAGTTTTTGAGTTGTTATCGATTTTTGTTTTGTTGATTTCCGGTTTGTATATCTACCCACACAAAATTTCAGAATTTTCTCGCCACGAGAGCATAATGCGTAATGCACAATGATTGGCTTATGTGATTTCTGGTTCATACCTGCGTGTTGGTTCAGTGTTTGTGGCGTTGTGCTGCTGATCCCATATTCGCAGAATCAAATTCTCACCTCGGCAGCAGCGCTGCGGCGACGTTAAATAACCCGAGGTAGTTCATATTCAACCAAAATCCTCCACTACAGCGTTCCTCATAGCCCATGCATCGCTTCGTGACGTTGAAACCCGCAATTTACAATTTATTGTTTAAAGTTTACTGTTTACTTTTTCGTATTCAAGAATTGAAGCCGTTAGAACCCATTTTCGAAGCGTTTTCTGGCAAGTGAAACTAAACACAAGGCCAGGAAAATCTAGGGCTATTGTAAATGTGATGGGTGCCCGGCGGAGTTGTGATTTGAATCCAAATGCAAAGCCAAAGCGGGCGAGATCATGTGCTAGTTTGATTATTCGAATAATTTTAAATTTTTGTTCACCCTGAAGGAAAGAATGCTATGGCAGGAGGACACCATTAGAAGGAGGACTTTCAATACTGATCAGTACACCTGTCACAGCACCAAAAATACGCCGTCTACGCCGTAGTTTTTCAGACATCACAGTTAGACATAATAGTTCTCAGCCGCATTAGAAGTTGGCTCTTAATTGCATAGCTCCCTGCAGCTAATGCCATTCTGCTTTGAAAAAAATTATTATGACAGTGCTAAATAAATATTAAAATTTTGTTTTCCGATATCACGTTTCCTTTCCTGGGTTAGCAGGGGAAACGAATAACGAGAAGTGCACTTACAGTCCTTAAAAGAAAATGAATGCCAGAGTGGCAGATCCCATATCTGCAAGCAGCCCCATTTTTCTTATTAGCGACATTCTTTTTCTGCTGTCTATAGCAGGGTGGCCGTGTGCAATATCATACGGTCTGCAACGCCGTCATCGCTTTTATAGTGACGGGCCGCCAACCTTATCAGCACGCCTCTTAGCTTCGCTGAGGCTAAACTGCGATGACAACTGCAAATTGACATTACAATCAAAAATAATTTCGCAATCAAAGTTAAAAGGCCTTGTTGGAAGCGATCGTGCTGATAACCTTCTCTCAAAGCACGCATGTTTGGTAAAATGTTCATGAAAATAAGTGCTATGGGATTAGTTCGCAAAAATGACAAAAAAAAAACCAGCGGTCGAAACATCACAGGGGCTGATGCCATCATGTAAGAGAGAGCAGGCCTCCTAGCAACCGCTCTATCCTATAACAATCAGAATAAAAACAAACGTTTCTGACAGCTCCGTTACCCTCAGTACGTCAGAGGCCGCCACACAGACAATGGCATACTGGTGGCCACAGAAAAAGATTGAGTGCATGTTCAGTGCCAACTTCTACAGATGTCGATTCATTTACACTGCACTAATGGTAATACTCATACCGGAGCTTCTTCTAAGAATGCTTGAACCTGCCTTAAACGATCTTCTTTATACACGCGAAAGTTATAAATATTAGCATCCTAAGTTTTGAGGCTATCAGCTAGTCAGCCAACGGAATATCTAAATTTTAACTCCACTATTTACCGCATTCAGCTTAAGTTT
This sequence comes from Amblyomma americanum, assembly GCA_030143305.2. NCBI lineage: Eukaryota > Metazoa > Arthropoda > Arachnida > Ixodida > Ixodidae > Amblyomma > Amblyomma americanum. The sequence continues at coordinate 51,465 of JARKHS020016280.1, read as the reverse complement.
CGGCGGCATGCATATCAAATAGGTTGGCTTGAAATTTTTTCTATTAGCCATCAAAACAAATCTAAAAAAATGTTCCTAGCGATCTGCCTTGTCCACTACAGCTTCAACGCAATAATATAGGCATGAGCGTTTCCACAGCGAGAGCTGGTATAGTTTGGTTTCGCCATATATCCTTCCATTCAAGCGCGGAATCTATAGCCTCTGCTGTTAGACATTAATCTGTGAAATATTTTGGTTTACATAGTATTTTCATTTAAATTAACTGAATGGACAACAACTGCCATCCAGCGGAGAGAGGGAAAACTTCCTCTCTAAGATTAGATGAGATGAGGCAGGGGAAAAGTGCGACCAGGAAGAGAGAGAAATAGCGGAAAGGGTAGGATTAACTTCACTGACCAGACCAAATTATAAGACCTTAAATGATTAATGCGCTATACCCGTAAGCTCTGCTCTGCAAATTATTATTTCATGGCACCTCGGCAAGCCCGGGTATCGTACTGGCAGAGGTACACATCGGCAATGCTCACAGCACACTGCGAATTTTAATGACGGGCTAACTTGGGCCTTATTCCGACCGAACGTTCCGAAACTTTAGTGCTCCGCGGCAAAGGATTGCAAGCAATAGAAGCATCACCACACTCATTCTGGGTGCGAATTAACTGCAAGACACAGGTGTAAATACCCCACCGCACATATGACTCTTAATTAAGGCTGCGTCCCGCATGGGCAACAGACCCTTCCGGAAAAGGCTACATTTTAAAGTTTACAATCAAAACGTTACTCATTGCTTCACACTGCTGCCGCTGTAGCAGCGTGACTATCAAGTGTCACAAGCGAACGCTTCCAACACTCACGTGCTCGCCACTGAGATTGTGGTTCACGTGGGAAGAGTTTATGTGCGTTTCTGAAACGATTTGTTGGCTAATTAAATTGGCATTAATGTCGTTAACCGCCCTCGATCACATATCTGAACACTGCACATTTTTAAGAGCATCCTCGCCGCAACGTCCACCCTTCCTCTAACACCAGAACCCCTTACGTCGTGGCGCTCGTGTTTTTCAGCATGCGTGTCTGTGCATGGCAGGGACATTGAGAGGCATCGTTTCTCGCAGACAGCTGTCGTCTAGGGGGTCGAGCTTGCCGCATTTCGAGCGGTGGATGATGTGTACATACCGTGTGTTTTAACTAACTGAGGTGTTCTGCCGTTTTAAAAAATAAAACTAACGAGTTACAATTCCGATTTTGAGATCTCCTAGCATTTACTGCAGATACAACACCTCAATGCTGCGCTGTACGCTCGCTCCTCTAAGGCGGGCAGCATTTCGTGGGTTCTGAGCGATTGACCTTACTACTTAGCTGCAAAGATGCGTCCCGCCTACCGATTGCTGCAATCGTGCTTGCTCTCTCATATAGCCCATTAATATGCTTCATCTGACGCTTATTAGAATTCCGAAGACCGGGCTTTCTGTTCACTGTCAGCCATGATCAAGTAGCAGCACTCTCCCGTGCAGCGTGAACTTGACGTGCGACTTTTCCGCCACCCGGCCTCCTATAGTATAATGATCCACATTCATCCACTGTGCAACGTCTGGCTTCGGTCCTCTGTTGGTCCGCCTCCGAAGCGCATAGTTACCACTTTTCAGACACTGGAACTTCCCTTAGAGCCGTCGCCACCATCAGCGGCGGCGCTGCTCATCTCATCAGCTGTCGCGACCACTGCAAATTTACCTGCTTCTACACACTTTTTGTGGGTGCTAATACATTTGAGCATTGCGGACACATCAGCTGACACGTTTAGAATTGCTTTTGAGATCTCCGGAGATATCGCATCCAGTCTGGATGCCGACCTACCGGTCACACCAGCGATAACTGCAGTGTCAACCTTGCTCGAGTATCTTTTCCGAAATCAGGTAAGAAACTAAGTCTCGAAAACTTGAGGCCCATTTCGCTTACCTCATGTGTAGGTAAGCTAATGGAGCACGTCATTCAAACGAGACTAGACAGATTCCTAGAAGAACAAAAACTTACCCCGACACTATTTTCAGATTCAGGACACATCTTTCTGTATGCGACGTTATGCTTCAACTTAGAGAGCAAGTGCTAGACAACCAAGCGGTAGATACGAGAGTAATAGTCGGCCTAGACGTGACCAAAGCTTTTGACAACGTTGACTACGCAGCCATACTCGAACGCTTACAAACTCTAAATGTAGGGGGAAAGGTACACAACTACGCTAAGGACTTTCTTTCAAACAGAACAGTTACTATCACCCTAGGGGGGAAGGAAGAGAAGGGCATAAGGGCCCCAAGGCGCGGTCCTATCACCAACACTCTTCAGCATTGCAATGATTGGCCTAACGGAGAAACTGGAAGGTATAGAAGGACTCAAACACACGATATACGCGGACAACCTCACCCTCTGGGTTACCAGATGCGTGGCGCGCACGTCGACAGTACCCTCCAAAGAGCGTCGAGGAAATTTACTCGTACCTAAAACAAGTAAGACTCAAATGTTCAGCCGAGAAATCGGAAGCGCTCTTCCTCTGCCTACAAAAGAGACGAAGAAAGCCTCATGGACATTGTATAACGCTAACGGTAAACGGGAATAAAACACCCTCAGTAGGCATCTTCCAAGTACGTGGTCTTAGGATACGGTTAAACGGTAAGAATACCGAAACGACATGAAAACTGGAATCGAGTGCAGGCCAGACATGTAGGCTACTCAGAAGGATAGCAAACAAACACGCGGAAATGAAGGAGACGAGCCTCTTTAGACTTGTCCAATCATTCGTATTCAGTAGAATCACATACGCGGCACCTTACCTACGGCTAGCCACAGCAGAAAAGAACAAGATTGAAATCCTAATCAGGAAAGGCGTAAAAACTGCTCGGGGCCTCCCCCGTGCACTTCCACCCAGAACATTCTGAACATGGGGAATTCAAGCACGCTAGACGAGCTCATTGAGGCCACCAGAGTAGCGCAACAAAACCAACTCCTACGCAGCCATTCGCGACTAAAAATAATTCCGTTCGCTTCGTTGTTTCAAATTACAGCCGTACGGCAAGTATCACAGCCATGAAATCTAACGTCTCACTCCCACCGTTACAATCTCGCCGCAAAATTGGTCGCCTAACACTATTTCACAAGCTATATCATCACGTTGCGCTTCACAACTATTTCATGTCACCCCCCAAATACATTTCACGTCGCATCGATCACCGCCACAAGGTTGGCATCCCAGCATGCCACACCAAATCTTCTTTTCAGTCATATCTTCCCCGCACATCTGTGGAATGGAACCGCCTTCCCCCGATATTGCAGCCATTCCTGATAATAAAATCTTTCATGACGCTGTAGCTAATATTGTTTTTTGTGAAGAAAGTTTACTGTGTGTTATATCTGCTTCCACAGTATTGTATACATTGTTTCTATACTATTTACGTTTTCCGAATGTTGTTATTTGTTTTATTCTGGAGGAAATTTATTTTGTAATACCTATTTTCGCTGTATTCTAATTCATTGTTGTTTATCATAATTAACTCACTCCCCTCTGTAATGCCTTTGGCCCTGAGGGTACAATAAAAAATAAATAAATAGATAATCAGCTTACTTGGAATTTTTTCTAAGCCTGCGGATGTGCATTTAGGAATGTTTTCTTCCGCCTTTTTCTAGTTAAAATTGGTTGCTTTATATTATGCTGTCCTATATTGCTTCCTCATTTGGGGAGATTACCCTATCGTCCCTCCTAAATGACTCAGCTGTAACTGATGTAACGTAGTTCACTCCGTCGTGTCCTAAACATTTTGTGTCGGCATCTTGAGTCCGTTCCTGTATTCATTGATTCTTTTTGCCCCTCCAGCTTATATGGTTCCAGTAATTTTTGGCATACCATTAGATGCATCGAGAACTTCAGCCACCCAGCGATCGCTGGACTGCTTTATTTTACCCAGGACGAGGACCTGTACTTCCAGTTTCATTTTTGTCGATAAGATTCCCATTTTCGGTCTATTACCTCTTGAGATAACTGCGCCTTCTGTGCCTCTCTATACTCCCTTGAAGCTACCCGTCTTTGTTCGGTGGCCTCCTTAAGGTCGTATTCCTCCAGCTTCGTGGCTTCCTCTTTTTTTCCAGCTGCTTGCAACATTCACTCGTTTAGTTTTGTACTGATAGGCAGTTCTAACTTATTATAATCCCCACTTTTCCATGGGGCGTTTCTCTATTGCTTCCTCTACGCCTGCTGATAGTAGCGCTATTTGTCTGTCGCTAAATTTTGTTTTTCTTTCCTGCATTTCTTCTTTGACGAGAGCTCCCATGTGCAAACAAGTACGCTTATGATCACTTACAAGACTATACTCCCCATCTTGGTCTATTTCCATTTTGAGAGCTTGTTATAGATTCTCTGCGACATTAGGCATTTGCAAATTGTCATCTGCCTGTTACGGACTTTCCACGTGCTCTATCCCTCACATTCAGTTTCTCCATTTACAATAACCAGCTTTGGCCCCTCACAGAAGTATAGCGTTAACTTCCCGTTACAATGTGTGTCTCCATTGTAGCCGCAAGCATTTTGCACCATCTATCAAATGATGCCAAAACTTGACGATTCTCCATTCGGCATATTCTGAAAAGGTGCCATCAGTACGTCTCCTCCATCGGTAAGCATTGGAGATATTTGTCCTACGGCTTGTGTGCCGAAGTTGAGCTAACTTCATTTATGTATTATTCAGGGTCTTGTTTTGTATTGCTGGAAAATGGGCTCATACTGTTGTCAAGCTCAGAGAAACTCCAGTTAATAACTACTCTCGCTGCTTTGCGTGGATGATCGAGCTGCTTAAGGCGTCACGCGCACCCTTGAATGCACCAGGCTCTGGCGTTAGTTCCAATCCTCCTGAGAACAAAAATATATTTTCTGGACTATTGTATTTTATTTTCCTGGCAGCGGTAGAGAAGAGGAGAAAAGGCTCGAAAAATCGCTCCTCTAAGACTTTGTTGCGGACCCAGTAACATGCATAAGAGAAGTCGCAATGGGACGTACCGAGTATGCCTTGCTTTAAATTTAAACAGTTGGAGGTACTTACAGTCCATGTACAACAGTTAGTACCAGGAAGGCGTATCTTAATGTCAAAAACAGGCCCATGGCTGAAGTTAGCGTAGTTTTTGCCGCTTGCTACAAACAAGGCGCACGTGTTTGCTTATGTAGGGTCTACGCCACCATCGCCGTTTTTAAAGGGAAGCGTACATGAATATTTCGAGTAGACGCTATGCATGTTGCCCACTTTCAACAAGCCACCCATGATGATACGCGCATAATGCCACCCTCTATTCTACCTCGCAATAGGCGATAATTACTAATATTTATGCGAATAATAAATTAAATTTTCATTGATCTAAAACGAAAATTACTATGCAAATAATCAATTCAAATTGTAGTGATTTTTAAACGCATATTTCTGACCTTTACACACTGAAAGTTCACACATAGTTCGCGATCTCATCTAAAATTCTTCATGAAAGATGAACATAACCAAAATAAAAAAAAATGATACACCCTGCGTGCTGTACGACACAAAAAGCAGGATGAATAATTTATTATTATTTCTCTTGCAAGAGGCAACGATGGCTAGATTCAAATTTTTTTATGACTATAATACATAAAAAAGGCTCTAAAACGCTTTCCAGGAGATCGGCTATTGTGTACGTAATAACTTTTGAGCCCATGGAGTTCTCTCCCGAAGATTTGGCAGGCGTGTCCAAAACGCGCAACCGGAGCTTGTCGTTCTTGATCACCCACATGAAAATGGCTTGTGGCACCTGACAGGAAGTTTAAGCAAAGGCAGAATATATATATATATATATATATATATATATATATATATATATATATATATATATATATATATATATATATATATATATATATATATATATATATTAGCAGACAAGGCAAATGAAGTGAGGGGCTCGTTTAACAAACATATTAAGGAAGCCAACAGTCACCGAAATCAAGGTGCATAGGGGAATGTTTTTATTTTTTTTAAATTTTTATCTAGTGCCAATAAATTAGTTTTTATATTTATTTATTTTTTTTAAAGAAAATTATTTATAAAGCGGCAGAAAAAACAACCATGCCGCCGGTGGGATCCGAACCCACGACCTCCGAATATCGCGTCCAGTGCTCTTACCAACTGAGCTACGGCGACGGCTGTCCAATCTGCTGCTTTCGTGGGTATTTATGTTTTGCGTGTAAGCGAACCTTGAGAGTGTTCATCAGCGCCACCCTCGTCCATAGCGGTGGACGTAGCACGTCCTGTAATACCGCAAGTGTGACGTAGAACGTCATCTAACGGCGAGGGCGGAAACTGTGCGAGAGCCCTCTTATGCTACCTATGGCATCAAGACTGCCAGAACCGAGACCCCCGTTAAGCTATTAGCAGACAAGGCAAATGAAGTGAGGGACTCGTTTGACAAACATATTAAGGAAGCCAACAGTCACCGAAATCAAGGTGCATAGGGGAATGTTTCTATTTTTTAATTTTTATCTAGTGCCAATCAATTAGCTGGCTCAGTTGGTAAGAGCACCGGACGCGATATTCGGAGGTCGCGGGTTCGGATCCCACCGGCGGCATGGTTGTTTTTTCTGCTGCTTTATAAGTAATTTTCTTTAAAAAAGAAAAGATAAATAAAAATAAAAACTAATTGATTGGCACTAGATAAAAATTTAAAAAAATAGAAACATTCCCCTATGCACCTTGATTTCGGTGACTGTTGGCTTCATTAATATGTTTGTCAAACGAGCCCCTCACTTCATTTGCCTTGTCTGCTAATAGTTTAACGGGGGTCTCGGTTCTGGCAGTCTTGATGCCATAGGTAGCACAAGAGGGCTCTCGCACAGTTTCCGCCCTCGCCGTTAGATGACGTTCTACGTCACACTTGCGGTATTACAGGACATGCTACGTCTACCGCTATGGACGAGGGTGGCGCTGGTGAACACTCTCAAGGTTCGCTTACACGCAAAACATAAATACCCATGAAAGCAGCAAATTGGACAGCCGTCGCCGTAGCTCAGTTGGTAAGAGCACCGGACGCGATATTCGGAGGTCGTGGGTTCGGATCCCACCGGCGGCATGGTTGTTTTTTCTGCCGCTTTATAAGTAATTTCCTTTAAAAAAGATAAATAAAAATAAAAACTAATTGATTGGCACTAGATAAAAATTAAAAAAATAGAAACATTCCCCTATGCACCTTGATTTCGTGACTGTTGGCTTCCTTAATATATATATAAATATATATATATATATATATATATATATATATATATATATATATATATATATAGTTGCTAATATGAAGGCACAACAATAAAAGTGAAAATACAAGATCACTATTCTCAAAAACACGCTAAAAGTTATAAAGATCAGAAATACACAGTTACTCTACAAAAAATATGTAACTTTCACGTTTAATAACAGAACTTGAAGTACGCCGCCCCGGTGGTACAGTGGTTATGGCGCTCGGCTGCAGACCAGGAAGAGGCGGGTTCGATCCCGTCCGCGGCGGTCGAATTAAGATGGAGGTGAAATTCTAAAGGCCCGTGTACTGTGCGATGGCAGTGGACTTAAAGAACCGCAGGTGGTCGAAATTTCCGGATATCTTCACTACGAAGTCCCTGATTGCCCGAGTCGCTTTGGGACGTTAGAACCCCATAAAGCAAACCGAAAATTTGCAGTACAGCAACACAACGAAAGAAAACTGCGAAGGAGAGGAAAAGAAAGGGTTCTCATACATTAAAAGCAGTATGAACCAAGATACGTGCGGTTGTGACAATTAAGAACTTAGAACATATGAAAAGAGAATCTAATATTCTAAATGGGGCATTTATTCAGAAACATGTCATCATGCTGCCTCGTACGCAGCTGTAACGTATCGTCATTATAAAACAAATAAGAATTTAAGAGGGAAGGAATATGGTGTTACAGTGTGTGCAAAGCGTAATTTGCTCTGCAGAAATAAGAGTTCCAATATTCTGATTTTTCTGCCTAATAACAAGAAAAAAAATTTTTTTTCGTTATTTTGCAAATTTGATCTGCCTATAAACTGAAATCCAAGACAAATGTAGTGAATATATATTTTCTTCATACGTAATTAGTAAAGATATTCTAATAGTGGTTCTACGTTGGACTCGTATGCAAAATGTTCGATATTCTAATTTACGTTTATCTCTATAACCCACCAAATTTTTTTATACTGTGCATTACCATAAATCAGTATGCATGAATTGAAATAATGCTAACACTGTTAGATTAGACGAATAATAAACCCCGGCGTGGTAATGTAAATGTATGAGCAGAATGCCAATTAAGGATGGATTTCTACATGGAACGTAATCTGTTTGCCGGTAACTTGAAATATCTTCCATTGCACATATTCCTAGTGTTTTATATTCCCTCATTGTTCCTACATCTGCAATACTTACAAGTCCTAACTCTAAAGAAACCAGTGCTAATTTCGCTCGGAAAACGATTGCTTGCTGTAATGCCAGATGATTTAATTTCTAACCCGATGTGTTTTTTTAACCACGTGCTTTAGATAACAAATGATACAGCGTTTACAGTGCTGAACATTTCTGATAGCTGCCTCAAAAACGTCAAAAATTTTATAATTGTAGATGTAATGAAAATGTTAGCCAGGGCGTGATTGTAAAGAATTTTTTAAGATGTAATAAACAAACTGGGGACCCTTTACTGTGTAGGAGATATGCCTGAGGAGTAACAGTTGAGCTGGACATATTTCCAGCAGTCTAAAAGACAAAATATACTTAGCCCTAATGGTATCCTACCACTACCATTATACCGTAACTCTTTTGGAAGGATCAAATATTCAAAAGCCTTTGTTTAACTTAGAAGTATGCCTAATAAACATTTTAAATGTGTAGATTTGTTTTCTGTATTCATTATTGGTCTAGCATGGAAAGTTGTGTAGATAATTTTAGGCGGCTGACAAAAATTGGCTGGACATCAAAATCCGATCAGGAAGCCTAGGGCTGGTCTTTTACAAGAAGTGTTTTTTTAGCGCTGCACCACTCTGTATGTGATGTCCGGCGGAGAACACAAAAACACATTTCAGCAAACATTGAGTGACATTGTATATTGTTTGTCATGCACCAGTGCACACAAGTCTGCATTTCCATTCAAAGAAATACGGGAACTCCATTCCTTATTTGTTTAAACGTTGAGAATTAGATTCGTAGCTTTCGATTCAGGATTTCCCTCAACATGACCAAGCATCTCCTGCAATATTCTCTCTGCGTGTGGCAGGTGACACCTTAATTGCGCATGTGCCATGAAACACGATATAGCTGAGCCTGTTCCCATTTCTTTTTGCACAGACTTAATAGCAAAAAAGGCTTGGAGCTTTAGATTTAGGGCTCTAAGTGCCTGGAAACCTCTTCATCATTCAGATTTAAAGAAAGACCTATCCATAGCAGTTAGCTACTACACTCACCTCCTCCTTTCCTCTCATTAAAATTCCTTTCTCTCTCTCTCTCCCTCTCTACTACGCTAACAGCACATTTCCCTTTCTGCAGTAGTAGCTGGAGAAGCATATATCTCGGGACTACTCATTTCATTAAGATCATTTTCGCATTTCAGCAGCGAACAAGTGGAATCGATCACTGCAGAGCAGCGACCCCTGTCCTTAATGTGATTGCAGACATGAGATGCCTACCTCGTTCAAGCCCACGTGCTCATTACGGACTAGCAGAACCAATGGAACAGCATTCGTATGTTTTGGCCACCGGATGAGCGCATGCGGTTCCTCTCAAGACTTAGCACAGCACAGAAGTCAACCACGGCGCCAACGCCGCATACTCTTGGAATATTTCCTCATGAAGTTGTCTCTATAAACGCGTCACTACCGACAACGGTAACATGAAACTTTTCTCCTCACCAGTTGGCTAACACGATTCTTATCTAGGTCATGGGGACTGAGGATGCTTTTTTTGCGCTATGTGTGTCCCTGTGATCGGTGCTCACATGGCTCATCCATGCGTTTCCACAAAGATGCCTCCAGGATGCCACCTTTTTCAACGTTCGAAGGTGGAAGTAGCTGCTAACATTTGTTCGTACACCTCTTAAGAGGTGAATACGAGACAGTCCGCGCGCTCAACTAAATCCCAAGACCAGCCGTTCTGAGGAGTTGTGAAGGGTCCATAGTCTCCTGGGCAGGTGTTTGTCAGCAATTTTTTTGTTTCTTGTTTAGTAGAATGGCGAAAACTCAGTTTAATATTTAGAGCGATAGCTCTATGGGCATTTTGATTAGGGCAAACAATGTCGCGTCCTTTGGCCCAACCCCAAATTCTGGGATTCATGTGTGCTCAGTGACTACAGCCATGCACGCATGAATCGCAAACAACACAAACCATGAAATTGTAGTCATAAAAACGTAAGTAGGAAAATATAAATTTAATACCAGAGCTCCCTCAGCACTCCTTCGATTGTGGCTGTTTCATTGAATTCTTGGCAATCAATGCGCTCAAATTACATCGCAAAGTTGCAGGTGGCTTACTGATTGGCGCCTACCACAAAACGTGTGCAGTCTAGCTGTGAAAAAAAACGTCCACATTCATTGCTTTTAAGTATTAAATAGAATTGCGCTCTTGAGTACCTATGCGTTTTGGGCTCTTTAACCGTAGATGCACTTCCCCATTACGTGCATTATCATCATAGTTAAGCCAGAGGCGAAAGGGAAGGTGATAATCGTCATTCTTTGAAGTGTCTAAGCCTGTAGAGAATCAGCGTGCACATTCGCATTTTATCATATCTGCATTTATCAGAATAATTTTTTGCCAGCAGGCCAGTGTCCTTGCTGCCGAACAGACACCGTCGGAAAGCAACATTCAGTGTTGGAGCATATTGTTGGCGTGTAAAAACGGCTGCTACACATGCTCGCAGGACACTGGGCGGGAAAAGTAAAAAAAAATCAGATTCATCAGAAATTCTAAGAGCGAGGACCAGACTGCTTTAATAGAGTAGAATGCACGGACTTATTAACTGTAAATATGTTATCTCTCTTCGGTGCTGCCAAATTGTATAAAATTAAAATATATTCCAGACACTATATGTAACGCATGCGTTCATCGTTTGCTGCTAATGCACGACAATCATTTGCAGAAATGTAAAATACAAACATACAAACGGTTTTTAAATGCTTAAATTTCGCCTTGAGTGCTCTTCAATCTTATAAGCTGCCTGGAGATTCGATGCTAACGGTATTCACTTTAAAGTTATAAGTGTGTTTTGCTTTTTCGTATGTTATTTTCTTTCAGGTCAGTAATTGGAGCAGCCAAACCAGTTCCGTGAATATTAAGATACTGCATAATTTCCTAGGGACAGGAAATAGCAAAAGGGCAAGGAACAAATTATCTCCTACTGGATTGATTATCGGTGAAGGGAAATCCTACCAGCTTTTTTCTAGCTGCCTATCGTATTGGCTATTCCTTCAGGCAGAAGCCAGGAGAACCTAGATTAATATAAAAAGCTTTACACATTTCAAAACAGCTCTGAGACTTCGGGTAGTGAGTTGCTTAGTTAACGGCATGGTAATTTTGTAACACTAAAGATTATCATATATGCATAAAATTGCTCAGGCGCTTTCAAAACCGTTTTACTTCGCTTTTTAAGTTTTAAAATTTGAGACAAAATACTTCACCGCCTAAAATATACGGCTTCACGTGGCTGACTTGTTTTAGCCGAAACTTATCAGGGGACCGTGAAACATGTTTGGAAAACCCAAGTGTTGTGGTAAGAAACACACCAAGCTTGCACATTATATACAATTCTAACCTTAAAACCTATCACAATTTTTCCACTGGCGCTTCCGCTCAGAAAATAATCGCCGAAGCCCCGCAGTGCAGCAGATGAATCAGACACAGACTAAACCTAAGACTGGATACAACAATGAACCTGGGCAACGATGGAAGGTTATATACTAAGCTGGTTATCTAATGTATAGTAATTATCTTTTAACTAGTAGAGAGCCGCCTATTTTTATTTAGATATCTGCAGCCGGTCTTTACTAATAGCCATAGCAGTTTTTAGAATTTTGAAAACGGGATCACCCTTGGCGCTGTGGTTAGGCAAAATTAGCCTTTTTCGTCTAGTTACGTGCACTGTAGCGGTTGCTTTGCCTGCATGCTCTCGAGTGCACACGTATTTTCGCAAGATGCAGCCACAGCGGCAAGGGTGATCGCGTATTCGAAATTCTAAAAACTGATGTAGGTATAACTAATGGCCGGCTACAAATCTCTAATTGGAACTAGTTGCCTACCTAATATAGTTGAAAAGTTAGTTATCAGAATTTAGTTAACCAGCTTGCTGCTTAAGATAAACCAACAGCTTTCCGGTGTCCATCAACACTGGTAATACTTTGCCACAAAAGCCATATTTTTACCCCAAAAACCCTATTATTGAAAATTTTTTAATGTCTTCCCTGAAAGACCGGGTATATAGGACGCGAGCAATCCCCGAAACAAAGCAAGATAAAGCATTGTTCTCTTAATTTTGTAGGTATAATTTGAGGGCCTATTCAATGGGATATTAATAGTGTAATTATTGTATCGCTGAAAAATAGTTGATTGAAAAGCAGGGGGAAAAATATGATCGATTTGCGTAGTTAGGACAAACGAGAATTAGGCGCACTAGCAGTTCCGGTTTCACATCGGTTTTAGTGGAAGTTTCCAGTGTTCACGGACGGCAGCAGTTCGGAAAGCGATAATGAGTTAATGCCCATATGCAAGCATAGATCCCTGGGAGTCTCTCTACCACTCCTGGCGCAGTGGCGCAGCGGTCAAGCGAAGCGCCACTGCCCTGCCAAGGCAGGTGCTGCCATCATGCCATCAACCGGACTTGGGTTGCTTGGGTTGGGTTGCGACCCAGGTTGCTCTTCGGGAGCAGACTCTAGCGATTAATTGAGCTGCCTCCTGACACGATGGGCAGACTGCTGAGGTACATTTATTTATTTATTTATTTATTTATTTATTCCATAGTGCATACCTTGCTCAGGACCAATCAGGGCACTAAAAACTACAATAACACAAACAACGCATCAATCGATGAAAACAGACAACAGCGTGTCATTACAGTCTGTTATAGAACGGGGAAAAAATGAAACATGAATACATTAGTTCGTGCAAAATAAAGGATTAATGAATTCTAATTATGCTGTCGAGTAAGCCTGGCGTTTCAACGAAACAGGTAGGATGAAAGGTTAGTTGTTAAATCTTCATTACGAAGCATGGAAAGTAACCGCAATCGTTTATTTTTCTTCTCTGCTCAAGAAGCTCAACGATATTATATTGCATTATTTGTGAGCTAGAGACATATCGTGAGAATAGTGAATAGATAAATCGCACAGCTTTCCTTTGTACCTTTTTGAGACACATTATATTTTGTTTAGTAAACGGCTTTCAAACAATGCATGCATATTCAAGTTTAGGTGTAATCAATGAATAATAGGCAAGCAATTTTAAGTAAGGTGGTGAGTTCTTAAGTTTATGTCGGAAAAGATATAATTTCCGCAAGGCGGAAGAACAAATACAGTCAATGTGTAAATTCCAAGATAAATTGTTAGCAATCGTGACACCCAAATACTTATATTTGATTTCTTCCTGGAAAGGCGACGAACCTAACATGTAAGTAAAGAATAGTGGAGCCCTTTGACGAGAGAGAACGAAGAAAGACGGTGTTTTCAGTGTTAAGCCGCATTTACCAGATTTTGCACCAATCAAATATGCCAGCAAGTGAAGCATTTAAATCGATTTAAACAATTGAGGAAGTGATTTCTCGGAAGAGCACACAATCTCCCGCAAACAACTTGATTTGCACGGTTGAATTACTCGCAGTAGTAATATCATTTTAAAGCAGAAAAAGCAATGGTCGTAATACATATCCTTGAGGGACTCCTGAGTCGACCAAAAAAAAAAGACAGCCGGATTGTTGCTCATTAATTGCTACGAACTGGCGACGATTAGTTAGCTCGTTATCTATGCGATCAAAATTTCTGGAAGCTCAAGAATTCGAAGTTTTGGTATTAGCTTTTGGTTCGGAATTGTGTCGAAATCTTTGCTAAAGTAAAGAAATACAGCCTCAATTTGACAGTTTTTATCAAGGCATGAGGCGAGTGAATGTCTTACTGTGACTACTTGCGTAACTGTTGAATGGCCTTTTCTAAATCCGTGTTGAAAACTAGAGAGTACTGAGGGTTTGTCCAGAATTTTGTTCAGCTGATTGGCGACAATATGTTCACTTAGCTTACTACGTAATAATGTTAGTGGTATCGGACGTCAGTTCTCTTCCAATGAACGGCCACAACTCTGGCTATCCTTCAGTCATCCGGTAATTTCCCAGCAAGTAGTGAAGCACGAGATATAATAACCAGGAACTTAGCAATGGATTCAGCATGCTGTTTCAAAGAAGAACTGCTTGCAAGGATGTCAGGACCACATGAAGACTTATTTTTAAATTTAATAGCATCGCAACAATGCCGAGGTAAGAAATAAAATTCGCTTCGAATGAGTGAAACGTTTGGTCCATGGATTAACAAATGCCAGGTTTGGAAAATATCTTATGGAAAAAATAAATGAAACGACTCTCAATATCCCGGTGGTCGGTATAATTGACCCTTAAATGCAAATGTGTGATACTGGTTTTTTATCGCTTAAATAGCCCCTGAACTTATCGGACTATTCAACAATAAAATTTGGTAACACTCGGTCAAAGTAGCGTTCCTTCGAGGTCCGTACTGCATGCGCAAGGTTTTCTTTTATTTCTGTAAAGTCGTCGAGTTATAAGCATTTTCACTTATCTTACGCGAGCATTTTACCCACCACTCGGTGGGCAGGTTTGCAGCCTGCTACAAAACTGACAGACAAACAGACATTTTTACAATAAAATAAATAAAAGTGATGAAAATAAAAACAATGCAGTCGTTGAGCGACTGTAGTGCCTTGCGGGGGCCAAAATTAAATTTGCATACCTGTGAGAGGTATTTATTTCTGTGTAATGAGCACAATCTAAAGAAGTTGACGATGACATAGGTATTCAGCCCTTAACAATACCAGTTAACTGGACCGCTTTCCTTCCCTCTTCCAATCTATCAGACTACATACTATTGTCCCTGCTTTTCCCGTCAAAACTTTCCTGTATCCAGTAATTAACCGCTTGTGTCTTGGCCACTCCACCGTAGTGGGTATGTGCCAGCAACGTCTGAGGCCTTCCTTCCTTCCTTCCTTAACAATATCAAGTTGTTCAAAGGGCTATGGAACACCTGTGTCAAGTAATTAATCTTCTTGTTGTTCTTATGCTTACCTCATGCCCACTTCCATTCGTTCATTATCATCATCATCATCGTCATCATCAGTCTGACAACACCCACTGCAGGGCAAAGACCTCTCCCACGTCTCTCCAATTAACACTGTCCTTTGCCAGCTGCGCCCATCCTATTCCTGCAAACTTCTTAATCTCATCCGCCCACCTAACATTCTGCCACCCCCTGCTACGCTTGCCTTCTCTTGGAATCCACTTCGTTACCCTTAAGGACCAGCGCTTATCTTGTCTTCTTCTGATTACAAGCCCTGCCCAAGCCCATTTCTTCCTCTTGATTACGACTAGGATGTCATTAACCCGTGTTTGTTCCCTCACCCACTCTACCCGCTTCCGATCTCTTAATGTTACACCTCACTTTTCTTTCCATAGCTCTCTGCGTTGTCCTTAACTTAAGCTGAACCCTTTTCGTTAGCCTCCACGTTTCTGCCGCATAGGTGAGTACCGGTAAAACACAGATGTATATTTTTCTCTTCAGGGATATTGGTAAACTGTCATTGACGATCTGAGAGAGCCTGCCATATGCACTCCACCCCATTCGTATTCTTCTAGTTATTTCCACCTCATGATCTAGATCAGCGGTCACTACTTGCCCTAAGTATAAATTAAATATCCATTTACCACTTCCAGCACCTCGGTATCAATTGTGAACTGCCGTTCCCTTGCTTGACTATTGAACATTACTTGGATTTCGGCGTGTTCATTTTTAGACCCACAGAATTTTGCATATTACAAAGATTCATTAAAATTTCCTTGCTTTAGACACAAGCATAGCTTGCAAGTTTTTTTTTCAGATTTTATCTAAACACCTTGATTTTGCAATCAAATTTTAACTGAGTTTGAAATATTTGAAAATATCATAATGCACATGTTGTAAACTGTGTCAGTATTGTCGCTTTACGTGATACATTAAGCCTCATAGTTCATAGACCACTAAAATTTACAAAACACCAGCAAAATAGAGCCATTTTCTCACGGTTAAAAAAAATAATTCTTTAACTGCGGAGCTTTGCTGCCTTGTATGCTATTTTAGCTATCCCCGCCTATAGTATGATCGCCATTCCCAAATAACTATATTCATGTCAATAAACATGCATGTTGCTCGGAATTGTACAGCGATAGCTATGGCGAACCTTTCTCACCTTTTAATACCCGCTGCCATCTTTTTTTCGTAGTAGGCGTAAACAATAAATGCCACCTCTTTGCCAAAAAATGTTTTCTGGGTAGGCCGGAGACACAAGACACATGAAGGTGCTTTTGATAACGTGTCATATGGGGTCAGGCAGGTTATGGTGGCAACAACTTTGTCTTGGAGGAAAAACATAAAGGTCCTTAACGGTGGGCTCGTACTTGTCCAAAGTTCACGGGCCTAGGCCTCATGGATATCTATGTGCACTAGCCATGGTTTGCCAGCTGGTTGAGCAACTCGCACAGAGGCCTTGCATGAGGAAGCGGGTGGGCTGGGAATTGGGGGTACTGCCGTAGGTCGGGTTCATTCCCACAGGTAGCGTATGAGGGTGGCATTGCCCGCCCCACATGTTGACCAGAGTGGGAGGATCAAGATAGGGTGGATGAAGGAGGTAAAGTGAGATGTAGTAGTTTGTCTGTAGTAGCCTCTAGACCACACCGTATTTTGAATCTGTACAGTGCAGTGAGGATGTGGGAGCGTGAACCGGCTGCTTTGAATCAACTTGAGTGCGAAACTTGAGGACTTGAGTGCGAAATGTTGATGTGGAGTTAACTTCTTTGGTGCAACTACAGCCTTCAGTTCTTCGACACGAGAGAGAGTGAAAAGTCTCGGGTGTTTCTGTGGAAGCAAATCTTTTGACAACACCCACCAGTTTGTCAAATGTTATCAATGCTCCGCCATTATTTTTGGAGAGTTAATGGGTCAGTTCGGTTGTAGTAACCATTAGGAAAGCTCCGTGTGTAGCAATGGCCTCTTGTTCCGTTGTTGATCAAGACACAAAAGCATTCACCTGAGCACCACCTTAGACGCGACGGAATGCGGTCGAAAACAGAAAAAGAATCGAAGTCTGCATATTAGTAACCCAAAAAATAAAGGTTACAAGTAATCACACAGCAAGAGTGCTTATATTCCCATGACAATGCTCTAAAATTGATATTTTACTTCGATATAAAGTGACGGTGTCCTGAGATGTGCAGGTGATTGCACACACCGGCAATCGGTTACTTCCGATCTCCCTTTTTAGAAATAAGTTTGCAAAATAGTGAAACATTAAATTCTTCTGAGGAAAGGAAAGACAGTAAGCGAAAGAAACGAAAAGTAGTAGCCGTCTCTCTTCACGGTGGAGACCTCAGCTGCGCCGCATGAGAATGGAGCAATAAACAGGAGGAGGGACTGAAAAGCAGGGCCCCAGAGAGAATATTTCCACCAGCTGTGATTCCGTAAAGTGCACTGACATCTTTCGACGTCTTACATTTAACCTCCATAGAGACGCGGCGAGGTGCCATAAGTTACACAGATAGATGCGCCTTTGGTAAACAGCAGGAAGTGTCATCTTGTTTATGTTTACCGAAAGTTTCAGCGTTAAGACAATGTAACAGTGAGCTACGATAAATTCAAGCTTAGTACGAATTACAGAAAAGATGACGGTTTACTTAAAGTTATTTATCGACCATGTGGCGGTGCCCTTTTCACTACCGTGTCTTGCATCTACTCCTCACAGCGTTAGGCTAGGCGGAAAATTGCTAAACGAAAGGAACAAGCAGCGTTCGCCGATTCAGCGAATGCTTTCTATAACAAAAAGGCACTGGGATCTTTCATTCAGTGTAACGTTAGGCTTAATCTAATTTCGTGAAAAGCCCCACGCTCTCGTATGCAGCAAATACCGAATTAGATATACAATTCTACCATGTGCTACGTAAACCCTACAAATTTGAAAGATAACGAATCCATCCAGACATCCGCCTGCACAAAGTTCTACAACCTTTATGGGAGATCAGAGAGTTTCTTTTTGCTAATGCCACAGTCCTTGTTTGAATGGACCAGTATTCTTATTACCCTTTGAAAGTAAACTTTCGAAGCCCTGAATACGCATAAGTTTACAAATCTTTTGTGGTGTTTTCCTTTCGAATCTTCCTTATAAAAAAAGTCCAAAGCGCGTGCAGCTGTTGTTCAACGTAAATTTTTATTCATCCATCAAACACTACTACACCATGGAGCCTGTCAAGCGAATATACTTTCCTCGTGCAGTTATACAAGTGCGAAATCGTTTATGACCACATCTGCGCCCTTCAAGATATTCCGAAGCAATTTCACTACTCCCTGTGCTGCCTTATTAGGATAAGAAACATATTCCCGTTTTTTTTTTTTGCATACCTGAATAGTGGACTCAAATTCTGTGAATTATCACCAGTGCTTCTACACCTTATGTGCTATCAAACTTCTTGTGGCGAAAGAATACAGATAACAGCAAGGCGTCAAACCTTAATTTCTCTTTGTGCGTCAACGATTAACAAATGGATCAACTCAGGCACATATCCGGGACGTATACTTCTCATCTATAAAAAACCCCGGTTTCTTTAATTCCGAACTTTAAATAACCCCAGCTTTCTTTGTTTTTCACAAGCTGTGTTTCTCAGTGGCTTTTTCTCAGAAAGAAAAATATAAAGAAACGGGTGCACTAGCAATGTCTGCCTGCCGTGCGTTAATCTTGGCATTCAGATATTATTACCATTAGCAACAAATCACTTTCTTTATAATAATAAGCTAATTTTTCAACGACTAACGTGCTGGCCACAGCGTAGCTACACTTTTCAAATACCCGAAAAAATTCCTTCTTCGTAAATTCGACACTTTCTTGTTTTCGTGCGCAAAGACAGCCTGATAAGCTGAAAGATAAAGTGCGACTCAGTGGCGAATTTTTTACCAGCTCTTGGAAGGATTGGTTAGAGTATAAAATGACTAATTAGGCACGGCATGGTTGGACGTCTTTCGAAACAAGCCTACATTCGACCGTTGTCAGACTATATTTTCTGCTTGAGCAGTTATATATCTATAGTTCTCCCTGAAAATGAGGAGAAGAGGGCGGGGGGGTCAGCGTGATTCTTGAATAAAAACATTCTCGCTCGGAGTCACAGGTGTGGGTCATGTCACCCTTTTTCTTCTTGCTGCTAAATATAATACTGAAGCAACAACTCGTCAGAATTTTGCGAGTAGAGACATCTCAGTCCGGCACATAAAGGATTAAGCTGTTAACGTTTCCGATGGTTACAATAAATGTATCGCTTTCATATGGCCGAAAGAGGAAATGTGCCATTCTTCAAGTGACAAGCTAGAAACAGTATTGACAATAGTGAGTGCAGTCACCTCCACATACAGAAACCTTCCCAATAATATAATTAAATTGTGGCTTCCTGTATTTCTGTTGCTGAGGATGCTGAATATGCAAAACGTTTCCTGAGAATTAGCTCCAACGTGGTGTCAGCAGGCACATGAAAGTCGGATTTATTATGACAGACGGAGATCACCAATTAAAAAGGTGCGCAGTGGACATTACGGTACTTGCGTTTTTTTTTCTTTTCGATTCGCACATAAAATAGTACGAGATAAAGTGGCAGCCAACCGCATTGTGAAGTTAACAGTTTGTCATTGCTCCAAGGTTTCTTCGCAGGTTTCTAGATTCAGATTAGGTCAAATTGTATTCGGCGCTCAGCTCATTGATATGATTCCGCGTGAAGTCGACATTAGAGTGCCGAACCCCGCACCTCAACCAGAGTGACAAAGCAACTGGGCAACACCAGAATCCGTATAAAATAATTTTAATGGGCGAGGCCCAGACGACAGAGGACCGGCAGTAGAACAAGGCCGTGGCAGGACCTGACCTTCAGCGTATTCCAAAACACGAACATGACACACTAGCTTCGAGGCAAGCAGGAACCGCGCGGGTACGGTTGGAACCGCGGTCGAATATTCATCGAGTGTTTGCTTGTCAGTGCACAGTGCAACTATTTAAGAGATTCCTTACTACCGTGATGAATTCTATAATTAGACTTAAACCTAATAGAAGCGCAACTGAATTAATTGTCACATGGCTAGAATAAACTACACGCAACACAGCAGTTCTGCCATTTGCGCCGAACCATTTGTGCCGACTGTGTTCTCAGTTTCGACGACTTAAAACAGCGACAACCTCCAATTATATCTCAAAAATGAGATGCAGGGTATTCCTAAGAAAAGGAAACGTGATATTTATTGGACGTCGTAAAAGAAAGCACTCAAACTTTTATTGCAGTAGTCAATGCGGAATGATTCTGTGCTTGAGCCCCTGTTCCGGTTGCCATCAGTTCCTGTGCTCGAGATTGTGTTTCTGAAAAACAATTGACAGGACGATTCGGAAACGTCATGAGAAAAACCTCGACAACAGTTGTATTTGGCCTCGGCGAATACTTTTATATTTTTACTCTGAGCCGAGGTTTCACACATGCAACGAAATTTTTCTGGGGGTAAAGGTGGATGGGTTGTGGAGAGGTGGGCTGAAGGGGGATAAGGGTGGGTGCTCAGTGACGAAACTGGGGCAGTTACTTCTACCGCACATGACCTGCACTCCATAGCAAAAACTCGATGTGATGAAGTGCGAAAAGGTGGCAGACGATGGCGTCAAAGAGGGTATCCTTCATTCGTGCCCTCAGGAAGATTCAGCTGCTCTTTAGGGTAGCAAAACCTAGAGAATACTAACGCACTTGTTATCTGCATGTTCCTGCTGCACAGGCCCAAATACTGCATAAATCTGCGTTTTTTTGCAACGACGGTGCAATTTTCAAAATTAGATTTGTGATCAGACATCTTTAAGCGGATACCCTATTGGCTGCAAAAAAAGATTAAGACAAATGGCACAGCAGAGCATGCTGAACACGCATCTGTGTCTAGAGAATACTTAAGCTCGAGAAGTATGTTCCTTCTATGCATAACTTAACTTGGGGAACAGCAATACAAATGCCACTCCCTGTAACTTGCCTTTTAATTAAATATAGACACTTACACGACTTGAAATATCGCCAATGCAAGAAACGCTGTTCGGACGTAAGACGCCATCGTTTCGAAAATCACGGCAATACAATCCAAACTCTGCAATTTCAGAATTGTTGCGCTGCTTTTGTAGCTTGCAAAGGACATTTAGTTCCATTGTCCCTCTTCGCATATTCAGTTTGAATGCAACCTCGGAAGGACTTACCTTCACCTCCGCAGCACCGCACACGTCACACCACCTGGTTTAGTGGATGGAATATTTCACAATATTTCGCCGTTATTTGTTTTTTTTGTAGCCGTATGCCTGCAGTTGGCTATTATTTTGTGAGCGGTGCCGCCCCATTAATTTTTCTTCTTTTGTTTGCTTCAAGGATCCGCGAAGAAAGACTTGATTTTGGGCATGGTATGCTTTCAGCTGCGATTCACAGAAAATTCTGGCAAATGACGTCCAGAAACCACGGCGACGCTGACTCAGAACCTAATGTTGAAACTGAGGCTGAACTTTTCTTTAACCTTTCCCACACCACAGCCCTGAACGGGATCCCAACTATCACCGGCACAACGTGTGCCGGGGATGTTGTGCTTTGCTTCCGCGTCTCTAAGACGACTCCGCCATCACCCTAGCGCCTCGCCCTTTGTTTTATAATAAGTATATAACGCATGCTACCAGGTAAATTATTATCGCATTCATCTATAACCCGTTCGTGCGGCGCTTCCTAATTTTGGGTGGAAGCACTACTGCCGCCGCAGCCATGAAGTAGACCTGCATGAGTTAAGGCAGAAAAAGATTCGCCAATATCGTGAACGGCAGCTTTAGGTAGCAGCACAGGAAAGTGAGAAAGCAACCAAGGTACTGAAATGAGTCGGTAAGCTCCAAGAAGAGCGAACAAGGTTTACAGCGTGTCAAGCAGTAAAAGCAGCGAATAACGTTGAGCGCGTTACCCTGCACTCAAAGAGAAGTGACGCGAAAGATGCACAACGCGCTTTCTATATAGAAGAGGAGGGTTGATAGGGGCGGCCTATTAAGCCGTGATGAACGACTATATTCGTCCATCAGGGAGGGAAAGCCAGCGGGCAGCCCACCTCGAGTAACAAAGGAGGTCCAAACCGGCAGCATGCCCAGCCCCAACGAGAAATGTCAGACCCGAGCGTGGGTACCACCACCTCTGCAGCATCCTGAAAATTTCTACGCACTTCCGGCATGGCATTTCATGATGGCACTTCTTTGAACAGACTGACCACTATTTTCTTTCGTTGCCACTACCGGCGTTTCAACCATGCAAGCGAAAAATCTTTCAGAAAAAAATCTACAATTTTTTTATTTCCAAGGAATTAGGCGGGCGATATGGAGTAAGAAGGTAGCCTCACGACCAATTTTTCTACGAGGTGCATGCGGAAAGTTACGTTAAAATTTTTATTTATGATGAATTGAAAATTTTGTAACAAAAAAGTGGTTTACCATTTTTCAACATAGCCGCCATCACAATCAATGCAGGTGCAATAAGCACTTTTGTCTGGGCGAGTTGGTTGATAACAGTAATTAAAGGAATAAACTTGCGCAAAGGGATTTGAAGAAGAAAAAGACGTGAGTACAGGACAGAGCGCTCTGTCCATTCCTCACGTCTTTTTCTTCTTCAAATCCCTCTGCGCAAGTTTATTCCATTGAATGCAGGCGCGCGTGTGCATCACGAATCCGTGATTCCGGATGGAAAAATTCTTATGTTTCACAAAGTAGGAATGAATGCACCGCTTCTTTGATCCCAGCTACTTTTCTGAACTCTTGGCACCGGACGCATGCTTAAGAGGCATAAAGTTATTCCAAAAACCGCGATTTGAGTCGGACAAAAACGCTTCGTACAAACAAAACTTATCAAAGAGATTAGCGACCTTGCTGCTTTGGTAGAGTTTTATCGTGCTGCCTCAGCACCATAGAAGGAAACAAGCCTCGATGTTTCGGCTTGATTGGAGATTAAACGGGTCACATTACGAAGTGCTGTTTTTTTTAGCCCCATTATTTTATATGCGGTGTTTATTTGTACTTTTGTGCGACGGTAGCTAGCGCATAATACTCCGTCGAACTACATCTCGACATTAGCGCGAGATACGTAAACATGTTAATTTTTTGCATTTTTTAAATAATGTAAATATCGTTTCCCTGCCCTTCCAAGCTCTCGCTCCCCTCTGTACTTCACCTCGCTATTTTGCTCTTGTTCTCTTTATTTCCACTAGCCGCAGCTCGGGTTTCAAGATGATAGATCGACATCTTTTCCTTCCGTTTTTTTGTTTTGCGTCCTTTTAAAATCAACCACTGTGTGGAAAATGGTGGCCTCCATGCTAGGCCACGGCCAGAACTGTGTCAGCATCAACTTGCTGGCCGGAAGGGTAGCTCGCTGCTTTCTCGGCATGGACGGCGACGGATGCCATCGCTTCTTGGCTGCTTGTTTAGCATCTGGCTGGAAGTTCTGCACCTGCAGCATTCCTTCCTTGCGATATGCTTTAGTACGGAGCCACTGCCTTGGGCATCAAAGCTCCGTGACAGCGCCTGACAGGCACCAATGCGGTGTTGCTTCTGATCGTCACTGAATTGTCATCAAACCTGCCTAGCCGATACTTTGTTTCAGTGCGTCACCCCAAATTATTCCATCGCTATCCACCGCTAATGTACAGTAGTTGCGAAATCTCTTCCAACACCGCCTGTTGTCACGGATCATTGCTTCGACAGCAAGAGTATCGAGCGTCCGTTACAGTCGAGACGTGCGGGTGTGCAACGCTGTATCAAGCGTTCGTGCTCCCCCTTGAATGCTGCTCGTAAACCTGCTGAAGCACAATGATCGGTTGCCGTGCTGCACCTACCGTCGATGAATATCCATCGATTTCTTACCCTCGTTCTATGAACACAAATTACACTGCGCTACTCTTCTCTCGTGTAGGGTTCCAAGTGGGTGGCCATCTTCAATATGGTCTGAAGAGGTTATTATTTCCTATTTTACTCATGAACCACGATGCAATGCCCCACTTCGGCGGCAGGGTGTAACATATCAAAAACAATTGTGTTCATGACGGGGTCATAGTGTTTTATCACCCTTGTTTAATATATTTTTTACTTCCCTAAATATTTCGCCTTTTATATGAGGAACCTTCAAGCACATCTTGCGCTTCAGTGACATCAAAAGCTATGCCTTCAGAACAGTTGCTTACGAATGCACTAAATGGAAGAAGTTAAAATGGAACTCTAGCAGCCTCACTGATATTGTTTCATGTGTACAGACATGCATTCTTAAATATACAAAAAGCATTCCACAGCTCACAGCGGGAAAAATTATGCCTATAACAAAAAATGAAGTGTTTAAGGGCATTAATTATTACTCACTCTTTTCCGAGCAAATTATGCGGCTCCTCAGAGACCAAGATGCTGTGCCTGCCTTATTTTGTGTCGGCTTGTCAAGGGTACTTAATCGAATAACTAGTCTTTCCCGCTTGACAACTGCTCTGAAAGTTTTTGAGCCTGCAATAATTTGTTTGCGCCGCACATAAAATTTTTGACCTGATTTATTTCAATATGTTGCGGACCCACGCAGAGCAACGCGAGATGCTCGTATTGTTTCTCACCGATATTGTTCTTCCAGTGTGGTGACTCATAATTCTGAATTCTTGACAGGAAAGCACTGGGCCTGTGGATAGACTGAGTACAAAAATATAGGAAAGAAGAAAATGCTCAGGAGCACTAAAGAGAAAATGTGAACAGTGGGATGTTCGGCTAACATCATAGCTTTAACAACAGTCTCGCAGAAAAAGATACGCATGAGCGAACGGATCTTTGAACTCGAAAAAGAACAACAATACTGGATTAATAAACATGCCCAACGCAAAAAAAAGCATTCTACCTGCTTACACCTCATAAAAGATTCGCGGCTGTGAGAGGCGTGACGCGTGTGCATTTCTCTCCGCTAAAATGATGAAATATTTATTTTATAGCTACCACTGAAAGTTGTTTTTTCTCGTGAATGACGTGTAACGTCAGAAACTCGTGAAAATCTGCCGAATTTTCGCTAGCTTGCACATCGATATTTAGGCTTCACTACGGCCACGTCTGCTTCAAGGTGAGTAAAATTCACGTTAGTAGAAATGGGCTTCGCTAAATTTAATGTGGTTTTATTCTCTTCTACTATTCTTAGAGTATATTATATTAAGTCATCATTTCTTAATGATTCACTAATCCTTGCTGACGAGTGTATTAAGGAGCAAAATAAATGCTAATTTTGCTATGCACCGTCATAGCAATAGAGCATCGAAGATATCCTTAAAAAACCACTTCTCACGTGTTACTCGTGTCAGGTATCTGGAGTCCAATTAGGCACTGCATGAAATTAAACCTTCAATTCCACGATCTTTCCTGATAAATACCCAGAATACGTGCCTCCTTCAAATGAACGTTGTTACCGGTTAAGCTTCAAACAGGCAAACATCTTAGCATATATTAGTGTGGGGAGGTAACAGAGTCCACATCAGGCATTTCCTACTCGTTTAAAACTTAACTGGTTGTCTAGCTAGATGCCTTCAAATTAGAATGTTGATACAGCACCTAACGGTTCCTGTTACCATGGTGGAGACAGTTTAAAACAAACTTTAAGCTTAATGCGCACGGTTATAATACGCATTGCGTGTATTTCGTATCTTCAGAAATCCTAGCCGAGGAGCACACACCACCGGAAATACAATTGGCAACCATCTCTTTGTGCATCGGTGTTCCTAGGGCGCCACTTTAAAACTAAACAGGTGTCTCCATGTACAGATGACCTCCGCGCCTTGTTGCGACCATTTAGCGCAAAACACTACTCAACAATAACTGTTCATAAATTCCTAAATTATCTCACATCGTTGTTCATTTCCGTGACTGCACTGAAGTGACAGAAAAAAATGACCGAAATACCATTTTCTGTTCCAGGTGCTTAAAGAAAACATAAATATCACTCCGAGCATCCTGCTGTAAGCACTACGTCAGTAAAAAGATGCATTGCTAAATGCTCGATTCATCTATTTTTTTATACCTCTGTGTGGCACAAGTTCCGCATATTATAGAATACGTATTTTAGTTTGCCTGCTTTTCTTTTACTGTAAACTTGTTGAGTCATCTCGCAGTACTGTAGGCAAGCTTTAAATGAAATTTTCTCCAACCTCAGTTTAGAAAACTGAAGAATAGATACGTCGCAGGAAGAGAGCCCCTGTTTGTTTCGAACTCATTTTCTTTATGTTAATTTTTTATCAAACATTTCATACTACAACTTCAAAAGAAAAAAAGTTTTCCACAGTTTTCCGGTAAATTCTGAGCAGATAGCACGTAGATGGTGAATCTTATGCTGTCACTGATTGTTTTCCATGAGCTGCAAAAAAGTACTCGGCATTATTTAATATCAAATAAAAATCATTCAACAAAAATCAATTTGGTTCGCGATCCACAATTAGATAATTGAAACGCAAGCCAAGTTTAGAAGTCATTGACAGAGAATATAGTGTTCTGGCGTGCGCTCGTTTTCTTTATCTAAATGCGATTCCGGGCGAAATGCAGCGCACTTTTTATCGGACCCGCGTGAGAAAACACGTGCAACCACCGGCTAACCGACCCTAAGTAATTCGCATGGACAGACGAGCGTTCCTTGAGCACGAATAACGTTCCCCCGCGTCTTCTGAATTCGTCATGATTGCGGCACCAGTCGTCTCAGCCGCTTTGTCTTATTCTCCTGCACAATGGACAATGTGGTGAATAGCGTGCAAAAACCTGCAAAAAAAGACCGCTACTGAGGCGCAATGGTCACTGTGCGGTGTCCAGCACAATACTCGCACTGGAGTTCGATACGAAAGTGCGAAGAGGCTGCTGGGGGAGATTAATACTCAGCCGTCGCCGTAGCTCAGTTGGTAGAGCACCAGACGCGATATTCGGAGGCCATGGGTTCGGGCCCGCCGGCGGCATGGTTGTTTTTTCTGCTCCTATATAAGTAATTTTCTTTAAGCAACAGATTAATCGAAGCATTATTCTCCCATTGATTGGCGCTACAAAATAAATAATAGTAACATTCTCCTGTGCACCTTGGTTTCGGTGAAAATATTGTCTTCCACACACACACACACACACACACACACACACACACACACACACACACACACACACACACACACACACACACACACACACACACACACACACACACACACACACACACACACACACACTTATATATATATAAATGTTTCCATATATATATATATATATACATACACACATATATAGATTGAAGTATACGCTTCATATATATATATATATATATATATATATATATATAATATATATATATATATATATATATATATATATATATATATATATTGTGGGGACTGCCCGCCGTCTCCTTTCTTGGCTTTCCCCTGATGCACCCTGCAGCTACAGTATCGCCTCGAAGGAGGGGCGCATTGCCTGGTTAGGTACCATAAGTAACAAGGGCGGGCGCCTCAGACAGACAGACAGCTGCGCGCACCCGGGGGACAGCCCACAGCATCAGGCTCTCTTCGGCTGGGATAGTTGGCGCGAGCGGACGTTCGCACGCGGCTCTGCTCTTCACCAGCGAGGCGAGGAAGTGGCGGGGAGACAGGCCTCCGCATCTCGTCCTGTCCGACTTCGCAGTATCCCTTGCCCTACCGCGGGCGAACATTCGCTCGTAACCTTGCTGGTGAGTCAGACGACCTCGATTCATTAGCGTATGTTGTTGCTAGCTGGCGTTATTGTTGTAGCAATAAATGCCTGTTTGTGTCAACCAATGTGTCGTTCCTTTGTTCCTTCAGAGCAAGGCCCGCCGTGATCGGCGTGAGCTCGGTACCGCACGCGATCACGGGGTGTGGTCTGGCGGTAATGAACTGTGTTAGAATGAGGGAAACGTATTTATCTCCCCTATTAAAACGTGTGTGCGTGTGTGTGCGTGCGTGCGTGCGTGCATGTGTGTGTGGGTGTGTGATGACCTTAAAAGGTCACGTGACGTAGGTAACAGGCAGGCCGCCTGCTTTTTCGCTCGCGACACCACCGAGGTCGACGACGACGCCGGATTTTCTGCAAAACGGGTACCGAGCAGGGACGGGGTGTGCGCGTGTTCGTGCATACGTGTTCCGCGCACCATCCGACGAGGGACACCGGCTAACCAAACGCTTACCGCGGAATGCGGGCCAAAGAACCCTGCGCGGCGACTGTGCGAGTTGCCGCCAATGGGCGTTTTTGGTTATTTTAGTTTGAGAAAGTGTATGTGTTTGCTGTCGGCATGTCTTGAAAGGATGGGTTCTGACTGCTTCCGAAAACGGCTTTCCTGATGAATTGGTCGTCATAAGAAATGTCACCAGAATGTTGGTGAAGTGTGTTTAAGAGCGGGTTTTTGAACGCCATGGGGTTCTCGAGAAAGGAACGGCTGCTTTCCAGCTGCGTCTCGGGACCTCCGCTCCCAAAGATTTTCCGCGCCCCAGGATATGACTCACTGTTTTGCTATGTGATGTCATATATTATGTCTCAGTTTATACGTTTAACTAATGATTCGGATCTATCTTTAATAAATGATGTTGACCAATCTATCTCATCGAAACCTCCTGGTCCCCTTCTTCGATGCGGCGCAGCTCTCATGCCGGAACGAAAGCGCGCTTCGTTACGAGTGGTTAATGACGCAAAATTTGTGAAGCACACCATGCTAGTGCAGATATTCTCATTTGGCGTAACTACGTAAATCGGCTGCCATTTATTTAAGTATATCTTAGCTTCTAATTGTATATAAAAATATAAAGAAAATAAATTGATATAGTAGACAGTAACTCGCTGAATGTTCTTTGCTAAATCAATTTTTCCCCTGCATCCAACAAAGCTGGTTGCTCACATTGTGTAATAATTAGCTAGTTACTCAGTTAACGGCTATGTCGTTCAAAACAATATCTTCCTCTAACAAAGTTTCAACGAAATAGAAGGCCACTATTTAGAATAAGGCTTTACCGAAGCGGGAACGAAGTGTTGAACTTTACTACATAAAAGTGCGCATAAAAATAAACAGAGATAAACAATGGTCATGATCGTTTGCTTACAATGCATGCCGCTGATTCCCTACAGATCCGGTAGAGCATATGATAAGCAAAACCCCTCATGGCTTTCTAATAACCAGATACAGATAAGTTTCCTATCATTGCTCTCACGAAACCCATAACGGCTGCTTCTGCAAAACCTTACGCGAGAGGCCAAGTGTCTCGTTATTTTTTCTGGACTCTCACGAAGAAAATGTGAGCACTGCACGGAGCACAACTCTCAAAAGCCGAATGTAAATATCATTGGAAAGAGATTAACCAACGGACTATTAATATCGCACTTATTTTGCATCTATATTTTGATCTAGGAGCCGAATGATGGTCTAATGTTCCGTTGCTGGTTTAGTCGGTACAAATTTCTCGCTGAAGCTTCACAATTATTTTTCTTGTGCCCTTTTACGTAGCAGGGGCCAGCAGCTCTACTTGCTCCCTGCAAATAGTGTTGCGCGAAAACCGAGTCATTTTCTTACGCGCGTACAAAAGTCGTCAGATTAAGAAATCAATAATACAGTAAAAGCGATGCTTCTTATTAAAGGCATTCCTTCATTGCTGCGCTTTCCGAGACTTAAAAGTTCGGTTGATCGTTCATTTATGTTTTCAAAGCATCCACTATTGCTACTATTCTTTCGTCTTCTCCAAATTGCCTCCATTGTCACAGCTTCGAAAAATAGGGCTCAGTATTTTCCTATTAGAACAAAAAGTAAACGTCCCAGCTAACTACACAGGCTTAGATGCCAGGAAGCTGTTGACTCTGGGAGCGCGTTTTTTTTTTCTCTGTCGATCCAATGCTCTCGAGAAAGAAGTATAGCTCTCACCCCATTTTTTTGAAGAACCACGTTGCGCATTAAAAGGAGACAAACACAGAAAAAGGCCAAGAAGACGGAAAGAGCGCAATTTTCATTTTAGCGCAAAAGGTCTTGGGACCTGCGTACTTGGCTCCAAATTTCCTATCTTAACAATCTGCAAATGTGTTTTAGAATGGTCGTTCGCGGCTTGATGAAACCGAAGAGTGAGCTTACTTCTTCGGGAATGATTCCCTTCCGGAGGCAGAAGGCGATGTACCTTGCTCGACATATAGCACTAACGATGAAGTTGACACAGACAGGCGTTGACTTGTAAAGGTGAAGGAGGAAAATTCATAAAAGGACCCTCGGTGCACATCAGGTAGTTTAGAAGAACTTCTTGTTGGGCTAGTTGGTGCATTCGTTTGAAGAACCACGTTGCGCATTAAAAAGAGGCTAACACAGGAAAAGGCCAAGAAGACGGAAAGAGCGCAATTTCCGTCTTTCTTGCTTGCTTTCTTGAGCTCTTTCCGTCTTCTTGGCCTTTTCTTGTGTTTGTCTCTTTTGATTGCGCAACGTGGTTCTTCAAAGCAATGCACCAACTAGCCCAAAAAGAAGTTCTTCTAAACTATCACCCCACCAGCGCTTAAAAGGTGTACCGAAGCTTAAAGGGCTCCTCCTCTAGATGGTGTTGTATCAAACTAAGAAGTCTTCCTTGTGCATTATTTTCATGAATCATAAGGAGTTGAACTGCAGGGAAATGTGCTCCAAGCTGCGTCCAAAGGCTAATTTTCCTACATACTGGTAGAAAATTCATTTTTTTCTACCATTTAAGCCATGTCTGCGCCAAAAGTTCAATGAAAAACTTCGGTAAAAACAAAACCAACACTGAATCTTGGGCTCTGGCTTACGTCACCCTTGGCCACATCGCTGCTTTCAGCGCACTCTCGACATGCATTAAAACTGCTCAACGGCAGTGTTTCTGCCGACGCTAAAAAGGTCACAACATCTGATCTTGTATGTAGGACAACGAAATTTCTGTCGGAGGGCAGTGGATGCTAATAGCTCAAGCTGCCGGCATTTGACTTCATGTTGGTTGCCCTCGCGCTCGTGTGAGACGGCAGGCAGGCGGACACTTTCAAATATTGGCTAGTTCGTGTAGTGCATTTCCTTTATATTACATTTGGCCCGCGCTAACGTAGTTCGAAGTATTTAAATGAACATTCTAAAATCAAGTTCCTCTGACCACACAGTCTCATGCCGTGTTTCTGAACGGCGTTTACTATAATATGATATGCTTATCACATAAACAAACGTGTTTTTTTTTTTACGGACGATACTAAGCCCACTGAGAAAGCGAGTTCGCGGATCGGAAAATGACGTGCACGGCCACATGCCACGTCAATGCCCCGAGTAGCGAGGCTGTCGACGACTTCCGCTGAATTTGCCACTGAAAACAAGAAAACAAGTGCCTGTGGGCCTATTCTTCTCGATCACTATAAAAGTTGCAGCGCACAGAGGGGGCGCATATGCGGAGAATATCAGCGCATCAGAAGCTGTGAAACTCTCGCCCTCCTGCGGTTGGTGTGATTGATTTCACCTCACACAGTTTTATTTTGTACGAACCTACAGACTGCCCCTTTCAAGGCTTGTGTGACCATTTTCTGGATGACGGCAACAGAAGCCTTCGAACCTGCTCGCGCAGCTGCATTTGACACGCACCCTTTACCAGCTGTGTTTACTTTTCGCGCCATAAATATTCCGCGTGCTCTCGTCGCTGCGGCGACGACAAAAAAATTCACATCGGTCACGAATGACAACAGACGGAGCAGGACGTGGCAAAACTTCGTGAAAGTGCGTCAAACACTAGATTGTTAGCCCGTTTGTGAAACGACACTTCAAACTCTCTATTTTGTACGTCCGCCGTTCTTCGAAACAATTTGAAGAACAAAAAAAAATCTGGCTGAATTTCATCCAACTACGAAAGCACAGATCGAATGAGTTTTTAAGTGCTGATTAGAGAAGAACAAAAGAGGGCCAAAGTTATTACACCGGCTATCTTACCAATATAACGCTAGTTATGGTTTCAACGAAGAGATTAAGCATGAAGGTATCTATACTCTACGCGGGCTGCGTCTAGTCTGTTTTCGGCACTATTTTCCAGAGTGGACGCACTTGGACCAGGCGCGCTCTAAGCCTTACTCGTAGAGAACCACGCAGACGGCCATGACGTGATGACAATAGTTTGGCGCCATTAATTCGAAGCCATCTTTTGAAAGTTAGTTGGGGCTTGGTTCTTGAGTTATAACCGACTATACGCTCCTTATGAGGTCAAGATGTGTGTGGTTCTGCAGTAACAATTGAGTCTATATAGTACCGAGTGGATTTTAGCTCTTTCTATGTCGTTTTTTATCCCCTCACCCCTTTCCCCTCGTGTGGGGTAGCAAACCGATTATTCTTCCGGTTAACCTCCCTGCTATTCCTCTTCTTCCTCCTCCTCCTAGTTCTTTGCAGAGGAGAGGAGAGCGTGGGGGGGGGGGGGGGGGACAGGAACCTCGCAGTTTCCTCGCGAGAAAAAATGTGAGGCGAAGCCCATTAGCTCTAAAATTTTTTATTGGTAGTGTCCATCATTTCGGGGGTAAAAATGTGCCGTTGTCATCGTAGTATGTTTCCGGAAAGGTAAATCTGTAGCAGTCACCACATGTGTTGTTGTTGAGCAGGCCACAGAAGCATTCCGGTGGGCACGTGATATTCTGTGATGGGCTGCACTAAAACCAAAAAGGAAATGAGACGCGAAAAGAGAGGAGAAAAATTTATGAGAGCTTTCTGGACTGCCACCTGTTTTACGTTCTGTATGAACTGCTCACTCTACTAGAATGTGCAGGTAGTTGTTCATCCGCTATGATTTTTTAACGCAAGCGCGTGATGAGAAGGAGATTTTGCTAATTCTCATAATGCTGCATGTTGATTACACTCTGCCCTATATTGCTACCCACATCAGTGACAAGAATTCATAGTTTATAATTGGCACGGCATGAAAAGTGTTTTTATGGGTTATTTTTTGGTCATCCAGTAATGCCTCGTGTTTCTGCGTCTAACGTCCCAAAATTTTTTCTATTTTGAAACATGAGTTCTACGACTGAGCTTTTCAGAAGTAAACATTTCTATCCTAAGTTTTTTTACAGCTCACCATTTTCAGTTGCCTATGTTCATGCACATGCCAGGGAGATATTGTCAGAGTTGATTGGAATTCTTCAGCAAAAGACGACCACGACTAAGTAGACGTTCAAAACATTCATCGACTTCAGGTTCTGTAGAAGACTTCAATAAAAATTTGCTTATAAATAACAATGTGATAACCGTGCTTCGCTGCTTATATTTGACTTCAGAAATTTTCTAACAGACAATGAACCAACTTCTAGAAAATAGAAATAATTTTCTACGGTTGCTTAGCCTGCAAATACATATATCGTCCTTAGAAAGTTTTGAGATGTAAGGAAAGATTGTGCTCCCAGATTTAGGTTTTTAGAGCCTTTTGCTAGGAAGAAATAGGCTTGGCTAGGGAATGTAATGCGAAGGCAAGATATCCGCTGGTGCTTAAGGGCAACGGAGTGAATTCCAAAGGTAGGCAAGCGTAGCAGGTGGCGACAGAAACATAGGTGCGCGGATGAGATTAAGAAGTTTGTGGGGATAAGGTAGCCGCAGCTTGCAAAGGACAGGGTTAACTAGAGACACATGAGAGAGGCTTTTTCCCTGCAGTGGGCGTTGTCAGGGAGATGCTGATGGTGATGATGATTTTAGGACATGTGTACGAGGTGGCGGTTTGGAGTACGGTGATCTCATAAACTTCATGCACTTTTCTATATATTATTCGCATATTACATCAAAACATTCTTCCCTCATCTGTGTGATTGTTCTAGCCGGCCCTTAACCCTCCCCCTCTTATGGTTCAAATCGTTCATTTGATGATACTTGTACAAGCAACAGTTGCGTCGCCTCACAGCTATGTCGAAAGTAGTGGGCTCCAATCGTGCATTACTGTCTATCAGGGCTTCACTCTTTAGGCATGCTAAAAATACGCTTGCACGCAAATGTTCTTGATATTCTTGATAGAGCAGACAAAATCATTCTTGGGGCGGTAAGCTTGAAATTAATTACATTTTTTTCTTGCAACATTATAGACCGTGCCACGTACATATATTGTTAAATAAACAAAATTGAAGTTTGCGAGTTTGTTGCACAACATTGTGTCAAACTTCTTTTGGAGAAATGGTCCCCGACGTTATTCCCACATTACGCGACAGTCTGCATTCCTTATGACAAACGCGAGTCTCTGAACAGGTAAGCGCTTAATATGTGAAATTACACAAACGTATTTTGTGGACACAATAACTATTACTCTCGGGCCCGCAAATATTTTCATGTTAATTCATTCAATTGTGCACAGTTCTTCTTTACTTGTAGAATGCAGAATATTCTGTGCCGTTAGAAGGATGTTTCAGGACTTGCAGTGACCTTTTCTATACGTACCTTTGTAATTTGCATAATTTTATAACGTCAGTTATCCAACTTTTGTTTGGAAAAGCAGAGTTAAATTGTCACACGACAGGATTAACTACATGTCGCAAGATTGCCAGCATGCTACTGTTCGCGTGGACACCAGCTTTCATTTTTGTAGCAGCACTAAGCCTACACCACGTTCATATGTGTGTGAACTAATATTATTCACAAAGAGGCGATTCCGAGCGGAGAAAGGGAAATTGTAATTTCTCTTTAAAGGAAAATTACTCACAGTTTGGTTGCAGGATTCAACCAAGCTTGGTTCCGTTGTAGTAACTATGTCGGAGTCCGAGTGAATTCCCGTAATCAAAATGGCTTTTCTGGTAAAACATAAGTGCTATTAGCACTGTTTGCGGTGGCCACCGTTTATCCTGATGTGTATGTGGTAATGAATCCGTCCACGTAACATTTTCCACGTAACGAGAACTTGCACTGGAAGCCCCACAATCAGGCACTTTCTAAAAAGTGTGGTGCAGAGTGCTTTGCACTGTATAAATGCCGCGAGTACTTTGACAAACGCACACTCAGAATTATTTATTTTGCAATTTCTCAAAGCCAGCTGTCATATTGCATTGAATCCTGGGGTCGCACCTACCAGTCTTATTTGGAGCCGCTCAGGGTTTTGCAAAAAAGGGCAATTCGGTTCATCACACAGTCCAACTACAACGCGCACATTGTTCCTCATTTTAAACACATGAATATTATACCGCTAAAATTGTTTATTGAATACAGGACTCTACTGACTGTACATGCATGTCTTGTGGACCATTACCCATTACACTCATCCATTTTCACTCTGCCGTCTAATCGCACCCGTAACGCTACACATGGAAATTTCCTTCTTCTGAATACGAAAAATGTCTACGGAGAAAGGACCATAGCTCATGTGTGGACGAAGCTGTGGAATGCCCTTACAGAGGATGTGAAGCGAAGCAGAAATTTTCCACTCCTGTTAAAAAAATATTATAAATCAGAGTAATGAGAGTGTATTTTCTCTGCAGTTTGTTTTTTTCTTTGTAAGCCGGATGATGGTGAGACTATGTATGTATATATATATATATATATATATATATATATATATATATATATATATATATATATATATATATATATATATATATATATATATTTGTTCAGCGTATGCCTTCTTTCGTTAAGATTTCAACTATCTATTTGAATGAAAGAGCCTTCATCGTGTGTAATCTAAATAGTTGATTCTGATGCCTGCATCTTAGTATCACTTTATATGTTTTGCATGGATCCCAACTAGCTTGTAGCTAGGGATCCAGATTTTGTTTCAAATATGCGTTGTATAAATGTTCCGAAAAAAAAACTTCAATTCAATTGAATTCATTGTGATGGCATTAGATGTCCTGCCTTCGAGAAAAGCTGGCGTCCGTCTATCCGTGTCACAAAAAACCAGCTGGCCCACCTACAATGATGGGCATCCGCCAACCTGCTCAGTGTAGCAGGTGGCAATTAAATAATGTTGGTCGAGACAGGCCGCGTGACCTTGCGACGTCATCGCAACCTGCCCACCGCGGAAGGTGGAAATCTGCGCACTGCGTTTTCCGCAACCTGCCCGCCGTGGCAGGTGGCAATGCAACTTACGAAAATAAAATAACTGACGGTTTAGTGAGGTTAGGCCGAATGCGATTTATGTGCACTAACACTTCTGTTTTCACTTTCTTTTCGGTTTCGGTTCGATGCTCGCTTTTCAAGGTCAAGCAGGCTTGAGACAAAGGTCGGCGAAAATGGTGAGTGGGAGCCTTTGTGTTGGCGCACTAAATATAACTGGAGGCGATTCTGAAGCTCGGCCTTAAGGATGCAACGTGAAAGTGTTAACGCTTGAATGACCATATACACTGAATTGGTTATTCCTTACTTTACATTCATACATTAGCTGTGAATTTCCATACCATTCCTGACGCAGTGGTGGAGCGGTTAACCGATTGGGCCCTGTGCTGCGGTGGCAGGTGCTGCCCCCGGTGGACATTCTGAGCCCCACGTTGTTCTTCCCGAGCAATCCGCGTTGCAAAACAGAGAGAGGTAACCCGCGCCACCATAAATACCTTGTTGATAACGGTGAGGAGGGGCCTAAGCGCTAGCGCACTATAACATTCAATGCAGTTCCCGCCTGCCGACCACGGCAGTGCGCAGTAGCTCAATGGTTGAAAGAAAGACGCTCTTCGGAAGAACTACCTCTGCAAAAATGAGTCTTGTGACCGCACAGGAAGAGAAACTGAGTCTCAGAAGCCCCCATGGTGGCTCTCCTTCAAGCAGCCACCTTCTCGGTGGCTGTTGGACAAGATCTAGCTTATAGTTGAGATAAATCACTAAGCGGTGGCCGTTATAGCGAGAACACGTGGCGATGTTGCAGTTGAAAATGTAACTGTTGAATTCAGAAACCTTGCTTGTTATTTTCTCCCAACATGAACAGATTAGCAGAAGAAAATAATTATAAAACGGCCAGCGACGGTGTTTTCCCACTCGTGGTCTCAAATAGTGCAACTCTATTTTTGGACGCCAAAAGTGCTGACATAGAGCGAGAACTTTTAATTGTGTTCATTTCAGAAGCCTACAATACGCATAATTGGGCATACAGACACATATGTCAGTTCGGGATTTATTCTTGCGAGCTTAATATATATAAAGTCATCCGTTGGAGTGGCTCGCGATGGTTGTGCCTCTTTTCAAATGAAACTTTTCACTCTGATTTCTAACAGTATATATCTAGGTGCCCGCCATAGGACGTGAACTGGCACGGCAGTAGGCATCATACTTTTCAGACGGTTTATCCGTGACATAGTATATCTTTGAACTAAAATTGGAGTTTGCGCTTGTCGGCTCATACTTGAAACAATATGGGGCAGCGCAAGAAAAAAAAATACAGAAGCCAGCAGCGGCACAGAAAAACAACAACACAGAACACAGCAGCGACACAGAAAGAGTATGAGTGCTGTCCTGTTTGTTTTTTTTACTGTGTTTCTCTAATGTTTCAGAATGTAAATTGCGGTACATGTGACCGACATGCAGCGCTCCGTTTACTGAACAAGACAATTGAAATACTTCTTAGCTTAAGATATAATATCAGGAACTTACATTACTTACATTACGGCCACTGTGAAAAACACTAAGCAGATGTTAGACGCCATCCCTTTAAAAAGCGGAGCTGGAGTTGCGTTCGAGTACTTTCAAAATGGTAAAGCCGCTTTTATAGCCGCTATTTTCTGTTATTGTGTTCAAGTTCACTAGTGACACGTGGGAGTATGACGTGCTTCGGTGCGCACGCATCACCATACGCCGTAGTGTCTTTATGTTCCGATGTTTTGATTACATTGCTTGAAGCCACGTGGCTCTAGCTCACTCTTCGCTTCTTTGTGGCTGCGAAGGTCTGAGGCTTGTGACCTTTACGGACAGGAATCATTGTTTCGTTCTTTAGGTTCCTTTTTTTACAATTTTTCAGGCAACCATACAGGCTTAAAACTGCCGTGATCGGAACGACGAAATGTTTCCCACTGAGAACACTTGAGATGGGGACGCATGCCTTAGAGAAGAAAGAAAACGCTCTCAACCCACAAAGTCTACCAGCGCTAAAAATCAATTGTTATAGATCCCTATTGCATTGAAGCTAGTAAACATTCCTTCTTTGGTGCCTATCTTCTTTTTCTGATTACGGTTTCGTGCTATAACTTCGTCACAGTATGCAGCACTAAGTAGCCTGGAAGAACTATTTTTTAAACGGCGCCTTTTGAAAGAGCATGTTTATCGTTGGGGTCAATCACTATGGAAGATGGTTTGGTTTGGTTTATGGGGCTTTAACGTCCCAAAGCGACTCAGGCTATGAGAGACGCCGTAGTGAAGGGCTCCGGAAATTTCGACCACTTGGTTTTATTTAACGTGCACTGACATCGCACAGCACACGGGCCTCTAGAATTTCGCCTCCATCGAAATTCGACCACCGCGGCCGGGACCGAACCCGCGTCTTTCGGGCCAGCAGCCGAGCGCCATAACCACTCAGCCACCGCGGCGGATAATCACTATGGAAGAAACAGGGATGTTAAATTATAGATAAGACCCTTCCCTTTTTTTTAAGTAGAATCACTATCATTGATCTGCTATGATACAAAAGAAGCTTTCCTAGTGCATGTTAAACACCCTCAGCTTACGGAAATTATCCGGAGCCTTAAAGAACAGCGCCCATCATACTGTGAGGATTTGGGACGTTAAACCCCATAAAACTATAACACTTAAACCATATTACGAGATGCAATAGAAGCCGCAGTCTGAGGTGCTTTCGCGTACATGAAAGTCACTTCCAGTGGCGATGTTGTCGCGGGACGCGAGGATTTGGCCCATGGAGCGGCTCACTGGCGCAGCGGAAGCAATAAACAACTCGCAGCGCCGGCCGCGAACTCCACTGAAAGGCTGGCGCTCTGCCCATATTGCGCCGCACTGGCTTCAGTAACATCACTGAAGTTTGTTGTTTCTCAGAGGCAGCTCATAAACCGGAACTGATGTCATTCCCCCTGTAGAAACGTAAAGCAAAACCTGAGGCACCCCGCAGAGAGGAAATAAGAAGTGCTCCCTCGCAATGGACCAGCGGAAGAAGACGCGGGTTCGAGAAGGGCGAAAAAAAAAAACACTCGGGGTTCGGCCACAAACCTAGCATGGCAGCCTTTTTCAGCGATTTTATTTTAATTCATAAATAGACGTTGTCATGTTTTCCGAAAACACAGTACGAATTCATTTTTTGCACCCTGCATCAACACATCTGAGGGTTTTGCTTCCAAGTGGGGTCGCGTAGAATTCTTGCCCAACAACCTGACTCTGCCTCCTTTTCAGATTGAACTACAATGATGTTTGTGCAGCTGTTAAGTTGCGCTTGTGTTGATGCTGAATATTGACCACTCCTTTGACTCCAATCTATTTAGTATCACGCTGGAGATTTGCCTAAGCACACAGGGTACTACGACAATGTTTGGGGAACTTGCTCCCTTTCATCAACATGCCAGTTCAGTCTGCCAGTTTGGTTTGCAGTGTTGGTTGATAGCTCAACACTGCCACAGATATGTGCATGTGCCTAACTCAACAGCGTCTCCACCGCACTATCATACTGGCCATTAGGGATACGCAGGATATGCTTTCAGTGGAAGCCATCATTCTTCACACATGCACACTCTCAATGCCATACTTCTTTGGTTTTGACCTTATTTGAGGTCCAATGTTGCGTTTATAGGGTGGCCAAAGTAATCCGCACATTTCTCCCAAGAAATAGATTCCTACAGGCAGCTAACGCATGCATGATATCACAGCTCACGCTGAGAGTCGAACGCTACTCCGAGCATTTTATCCACTGTCGGGGTGGTCACGGCTAACAGGGGGTCGGCACCTGATTGTGGGCCAGTGCTTACCCTAGGTGATTCCTCTGATGATTGCTCCCGTGTTATTTGAATTCTTCGAGAGGATTGAGAACGACGCTGTTCCCGGCGCTGGGTGAGTTCGTCTAGTCGGCGGCGAGCCTCCGCGATTCCATTGTCTAAAGCTGTATCTTCATCTGTGGTATCCACATGTGATGGATGCACTGGACGTTTTGGCGTACCATTTGATCCGGGAAGGTGAGCCGCTTGTGCATATGTACGCTGGCGAGGAGACGTATGGTGAGCAGCAGGCTCAGATAAAGGAAGTTCAGGGTAGTCGTTGTCGTCACATGCGAGAGCTGCAAAGCGATTACTTGTAGGAACATCCATTTTTGCAGGCGACTTATGAAACTTCTTCGCTTGCTTCTTCTTTGGACAAGCTGGGGAGCGAATGTCATGGTCCGGCGATTTGCACAGGGCACAATGAGCTGTTGGTTCATTCATGTAGGCCACAGCTGCTGGATTAGGGCAGGTATTTTGCATATGTCCTTCTGTGTGGCAGTGATAGCAAAAAATACGACGAGGTCGGAAGGGTTGTGCTTTGACGATCGCACCGTAGTAGGTAAGGTACTTCGGAAGAGTCAACGGGCCTTGCAGGATGAGCAGGTATGAGCCCCGGCGACCCATAGGCCGTGCTTGCAGTACAACATGAGCTGAGCAGCGAATATTTGCGCGCACCTCCTCGGGAGGGCTCGTGCTGTCGACATGATAAACCATGCAGCGGAGTGTGTCAGGACCAGATGCAAAATATATTTGCACCGGGACATGCTTGCTGAGGGGGATCCGCGTAACTGCGCAAAGTTTCTGGCCGTCCATCAAGGATGACAAGTTTACCGTGATGGTGTTCGATGGGCGATGGACGACAAACCCGCAGTAGTTCGAAGAACCAAGGGCATGGTCAATTGTGGCTTGAACATTCCGGGCAGGGATGGCAGTCATATCAAAGCGCAATGTAGGCTTGATGGTAACGCGGAACGAGTTCGCAGCAGGCGGAAGAGAGCCTTGACTCACGGGAGGCATCTGTGGAGGAGGCTCAGACGCTGGTGCCGGCCCTTGGTGGGAATACTGAACTGGCGCGACAGGCACAGTTTCTTGAGGGAGTGCCACGGGCACGGAGGCGGTAGAGCAGTCCATGTCACAGGCCAAAGTCGTAGCATCGGAAGACGGCGCAGGCTGGAGGCCCAGAGGCGCTGACGATTGCGTGGACGTGGAGGCTGCGTCAGGTGGCAACACAGCGGGCATCCGCGTAGCCGCCGTCGACAACGCAGAATCCATGCAGACGCGTAGCGCGGCCTCGCTCGGCAGCGCCGAGCTAAGCCTAGCTTGCCCCTGAGCGTTCCGGTTGGGTTTTCTC
Organism: Amblyomma americanum; assembly: GCA_030143305.2. Lineage (NCBI taxonomy): Eukaryota > Metazoa > Arthropoda > Arachnida > Ixodida > Ixodidae > Amblyomma > Amblyomma americanum. Next base: position 9,880 of record JARKHS020016280.1, on the reverse strand, counting down.
ACTTGAGAATGCGCCCGCCGTGCCGGGAATTTCTCCGCCGGGTTGTCGTCAGCATTCGGTCTCACGGAGGGCACTGTCCGACCCACGCCACACGCGAGAACACAGCGAAAAGCGAAAACAAAGACCTAGAAGCAGACACGTAGCCACCCACTAGGTCTTCGTCTTCTTCCTTGCCTGAAGACCGAGTCAAATCTCTGAAACGGGCTGCTGCGTGAGCACAATAGTCACTGTGCGATTTCCAGCACAACAAGCTTGCTAGATAAAGAGCGAGCCGAACCAACGAAGACACTTCTGTTGGAGCAAAATAGTCATTGTGTGAGGCCTAGAGTAATTTTCATCGAGCTGGAGACAAAGTCGAACGTGTGTAGAGGACTGCTGGTGCAGTACTGGCAAGTTAAGTACTTGCGCAGTGCTTGACTAAATGCGATGTTTAAAGTCAGATACACCACACTTCCTAGAGTTCCCAGTGCGCGTAGTTAAAAACGTTTTAAATCAGCCGTAACCAGACTTTGATGAAGGGACCGCGCTGGTCTTTCTGAGGCCATCTGTGTTTGATGTAGTCGGTCTCTTTGTGAAGAGTCGTATATCTTGCTGTCTTCTCTGTGATCTCGCGAAGTCTGTAGATGTTGGGTTTAAAATTGAAAGTTGAAGTTCCTGGTCAGGACCAGCTGCTTTAATTTCAGTTCACCCATCGGGAGCTCTTGAGAGGGCATCTGCTACTGCGTTGTTTGACTGCAACGTTTCTCAATGTCAGATTGTACCCCGGCAGGCGCAGTAATATCCTTCGGAGTCGGGGTGACATTTTGTTAAGGTCCTTATTCTGTAGGCCGATAGAACAGTTTTGTGATATCTCTGTTAGTCACTTAGTGTGCGATGATGCAGTAGTTAAATCTCACACGCGAGCATGAGGGCTAGCAATTTCTCTATATGCGCATACTGCTGCTGGGTGGCTGTCAGTGGTACTAAAGTGTATCCCACGGGTCTGCCTTTTAGAAGTAAAACTGATGCCATCTCATAGAAGCTGGCTTACGTTGAAACTGGTACTGATTCTGAGAGGTCAGAATAACGGAGCACGGGTGCTGTCATCGCCGTGATGCACTTGACGGTTTTTGTGTGTTGCTGCGTCCTGTGCCCGTCGACACCCGCTTTTACATGTTTTTAGAAAGGGCTTGTCATCCTGAAGAGTTGGGTTTGAATTTCATCAAGTAGGAGACCACTCCTGTAGGCCTTGCTTTCTCGATGACAGTGGCGTAAATTCGATGTCGATGGCTTTCACGTTTGCAGGATCTGGAGCAATATCATGTGACGAGAGTTGACGCGCAAGTCTGTCTTAGGGAAGTCAAGCCTAGCTGTGGTTATTTTCCTTTACGTTCAGGTTGATGGCTCTTGTTGTCGATCAAGGATTTTGATGCCTCAAGGATATGTCAAAAAAGGGCTTGACTGTTAGTTACTCTTCAAAAATCGTGACTATGGCTCCTGGAAGAGTTGAGGACCTCTTGAAGACCAAAAGGAACACTAAGTAAACGGTATCGTCCCCAGGGCAGTAAATGTGCACAAATGCGTACTTCTCTCATCTAGGCCCAGCTAATAGAATGTACTTTTAGCGTCCAACACTGGAATATTTATAAACGCGACCTGCATGACGAATATCGCTGCCTTAAGCATAGCGTCAATACAACGAAAAATTCGTTAATCATTGATGCGTCCCTTGCCAGATATCTTTTTTTCGGTGGGCCTAAGTTCTTTAGGTGGCATATTTTCGGTTATGTACTGGACTTCTACTTAAAGGTTTCCGACGCTATTTTCATTGTTTTCACAGCTCTGAATGATGCTTCTTCAGGAAGCCCCTTCATGAAATCAGAGACAGAGTACGTGCGAGTAACAAGCGCGTCCTTGCTTTGATAACAAGTAATTTTTTCACTTTTAGTTTATCGGCAGGCTTCCTTGAATATCAAAACGCTAAAATATCGAATAACACCGATAGGCCAACGGGCACACAATTTTTTGGGCATTGCTGCAGATGTTGGCACGTATATTGTAAATCTCTACCTCCGCTACACAGGCTGATATTAAAGTTTTTGCATTATCTGCACCTCATGTTCTTCCTTGTTTTTGGTTTATGGTTTATGGGGGTTTAACGTCCCAAAGCGACTCAGGCCTTGAGGGACGCCGTAGGGAACGGCTCCGGAAATTTCGACCACCTGGGGGTTTTTTAACGGGCACTCACATCGCACAGTACACGGGCCTCTGGAATTTCGCCTCCATCGAAATTCGACCACAGCGGACGGAATCGAACCCGCGTCTTTCGGGCCAGCAGCCGAGCGCCATAGCCACTGAGCCACCCCGGCGGCTCTTCCTCTTTTTTGAGCATGGCTTATATTCGAGATGTGCAGCAATGATAATACGCACTGTATTTCGATGAAAGCAACCATGAGGCAAATATCTCTTGTCGCAATCATCATCAGGCAAGCTAATGCACTCCTAAACTTACGTTTAAAACTTAAATTTTAAAAAGTTGAAGGTTGAAGTCGAACGTTTTCGTAAACGTTGTGGTAGGCACATCCCTGAGACAAGCCGAAGGTGTCTGGTGTACACAAATTTATTAAGAAAACTCGTTCAGCCTGGAGAGAGCCCTCGCATTCTGATCTGCGCGCCCGCCGGACGTGATGTGTTCTTCTCAAGGCGGGCACAACGCTGCACGCTACAGCTACCCCATCCAGCGAGTAAATCGTGAGGGAAACGAGCGATATGGTAGTGAGAAAGCGAGGTGGTATGCAAGGTGGAACGGTGACGGCACGAAAGTCCGTTGGCAAGGCGAAAACGAGACTGGGTGGAGGTGCCGGTAAGGGCATCAGGTTTCGGGATGTCGGCCAAGGCTAAATCGCGGTGGCCGAGGAAGAGGCGGTGAGTTCGAAGGCGGATGCACTTGATGCCGGGTGTCCGAGTGTGAGTGGCAAGGGGCAGAAGAGCCACAGCAGCGGCAAAAAAAGGGCTTCGGAAAGGGCGCTGTATACGGGCGACGAGCCGGTGTGAGAATAGGGCGACGAAAGCAGTCTATAGTGGGCCGGCCGCGGAATGTGGTGGGTGTTCGGAAGATTGCGATCGGGAAGGTGTGACCCAGACGGGGCGCTGCCGTGGATGCGTCCGATACTGTCGGACAGACCAGACGGGGGCCATTAAAGGTGACTGCGGCCAGCGAGGTCATTGCGGCAAGCACAGAGGAAGCTGCTGAAGTCTTGCAGGCCGGGAGATTCGGTACCGGTGGAATGGAGCCGACAGTGCAAGGTGAACGAGAAGACAGAGCTGTCGCCGCCACGGAGTCTGAATGCTAGGTCGGCTCAAGGGTAGTGTGCAAATGTTCACCGGGCGTTGAGGGGAACGGCATAGGTGCGGGTGCTTCGGCACAGGAGCTCGATTCAGGAGTAGGCGAGTCGTGTAGCTCCTCAACGGAGGGAGTGGAAGAGCACGAAGGCGTCGCAGCCGGGGAGAAGGCGTGGGACGGTGAGAAGAAAAAAGGCAGGAGTGATGGAATCGGCGCCGGAGTTGTGGTCTGCAGTCGTTACCTGCGGCTTATACAGCGGGATCGGAACCGCCGGGAAGCCGGAGCAGCGGAAGAATCCTGGCATGCTGCTGTGCTGGCCATGAAGAGGTCGTCCGGGGCCGTGAACAGTGGCACATCCCAAGCACGGTGGTTGCTTTAGAAGGTGCAGGGTTGCGAGCAGTGGCGAGTTCGGGAATCATAGTGCGCGTGGGACGAGCAGCGGCGACGAGACCAGAGGGAACGGTCTTCCCTGCGGAGTGCCTCACAGGGCCTAGACTTGGATGAGGTGTCAGCGTGATGTGCTCGCAGGACAGTACTGTCAGAAGGCAACTTGGCGATCTCGCTCAGCGCAGCGATGGAGGTGGTTAGGCGGTCTAAGCGGTCGCCAGTGGCTGATGGAGCAGATGTGACAGGAGCAGAGGAAAAGTGAACCGCAGGCAAGGCGTCCATGAGCTGGACAGCCACTTGGGCAAGTGCGGCGATGTCTGCTGTCAACACGCTAAGGATCACGCGCACACGCTCAGGAAGGCTTTGCAGGAACAGTCGCCACGCAGCAGCGATTCATCCACGGACGGAGAATGAGTAGCAGCCAGGTGCATCATACGATGCAGGAGCGCGGTGAGCTTGCGGGCGCCGGGGTCTTCCGCCTGAAGCAGGTGTTGCAGTTCACGTTGCTCCGATTCACAAGTGCGCTGCATGAGCGCCGCTCGTAGATGGTCGTAAGGGCGATCAGCAGGCGGTCAGCGCAGAGATGTCTCGGATGACCGTAGGAGTGGCAAGAGGGAGGGCACCAATGACATGATCTCCATGTCCTTCTGGGACATGATGCCGCTTAGGCGAAACTTGGACTCGATGGTCAGGAACCAGAGTTCCGCGTCGGTGGGCCAGAATTCGGGCAGCTGGAGCGCGGAGACGTCGTGCTCATGAGGGGGCGGTGGCGGGGACGACAGAAGCGACGACGCAGTGGAGGAAGCTGTTGCCATCGGTTACAGGATCTGTGGCAGGTGTCGAAGGCAGCCGTGGTGCTGAGCACCGTGCAGCGGTAGGCGCAGGCTGATGCAGGCGCAGGCCGGGAACAGATGCGTGGCAGCTCGAAGTCCCGAGTCACCAGTTTAGGGTAGGTGCATCCCAGACACGAGCCGAAGGTGCCTGGCGTCCACATATCTATTAAAAGGACTCGTTCAGCCATGAGGGAGCGGAGCCGCCGGCAAGCGGAGAATGCGCAGCGCCGAGATCCGATCGCGTAGCCATCGAATTCCTTCCTGCGCGCGCCCACCGGGCGTGCTGGGGTATGTCGTCCTGTTCTAGAGCCGGGCACAACGTTGCATGCTACGACCTCGTTCTTTACTGCGGCAGGAGCTGCCGCCATGTGCTACCTACACCTCCCCCCCCCCCACTTCCATTCTCATCTCCCCGCCTGAGTCTCTGCTGCTATCGACTAATCGTAGCCAGATCAGTGAACTGGTGGATTGTATGAAGTAGCTTATAAAACCGCATGCAAGCACTGAGTTTCCAACTGTCTGAGTTCCTGACCTTGTAATCCGGACCTCCCGCCATCGGACATCTGCCTACCTCCCAAAATAAAGGGACACCTGAAGGAAACGCGCTTCGCATATGACGCGCCTCGCGTATGGGAGTAGGAATTAGAGAGCAGTCAGCCATGCGGACGAGCCAGATATCCTTCTCCTTTCTAACTCCGATACTACTGGCCAACGGATCCAGATTTTTTTCACCAGAACGCAGCTCATCAATCCCACCGAGCCTGCAGCACATGCGCACTTCATCGCTGTCAACAGTAGAACGCTGTCGAGTCGTTACAGCTTCGACAACACCACCGACGACGGATTAGCGATGCCTGGAGCCACCATTTGTGACCTGCTCGTTCAAGTTGCCCTAATCGTTGACGTAGCCAGCCCCATCGACGGAAACAGCATGCGTCCGGACCACGTTTAGACAGGACCTGCACGCCTGGTTCTTCAGTGGGCATGAGAGAGCAGCAGCCATGCGGACGCGCCAAATCTTTTGCTTTATAACGCGGGTTAATCCGAGCCCTGCTTTGTTTTGTAAACGCACCAGCAATGTTAACCTGCTGCTCTTTCCACGTCCAAACGTTTTCATTAGAAGTGCTGTTGAATGTGTGCATGTTGAATATGCTCCCTGAAGTTGCTCCTTTTGGGTGGGGACATTGAGCTAAACCCTGGACCTTCTAATAATAAGAATCCTGGTAAAAGTAATAGCGATGCTGTCGCTTTACTGAAAACACTAAATGGGAAAATGCACAAAAATAACTCGGAAGGTTTCACCCAAATTAGCGAGCTATAGGAAATACAAACAACTCTCGCGAAGCGAATGAACAGTTTTCGTGGTTGACTTACAGCTGTTGAAGCGAACATCGCTGCTTCGGAACCCTGCACTGCGGTTGACATCACCAGTACAGTGTCGGACACTACCCGGGCCGAAACAATTGCCCTCATTCGACGGCTTGACGAACTGGAGGACCGATCACGCCGGGAAAACATGCTGTTCTTCGGGCTTCCTGATCAGGAATCTCAGTCGGGGGAGGAATCAGAATCAAAAGTAGGGGATACTATTTCAACACTAAATATGCATCTAGGCGAAGAACCTATCACCCGAGTACACAGACTCAGGCAAGCTTGATCCAAACAAATGTCGTCCTGTGATAGCCAAGTTCTCTAGCTTCAAAGACCTAAAATTTTTTCAGCTAGGTGTAAAATTAAAACAGAAGGCGTCAGTGCCCATAAGGACTGCTGACCGGCTACTCGAATATCACGAAAAAAACTCTATGAATTCGCTAAGGGAGCGATGAGCAGTTTTCAGTTCGGCAGAACAGGCTGTTTATCAATGAAAAATGCTACATTTACCATTCCTGGACTAAGAGTAACTGTGAATGAAAATATGGTAATCCCAATGACGCTGCTGCGCGTGTCAGTGGAGCAGAACCGATATCGCCGGCTGCTGAGTCACCTTTATCTTAACACTACTTCACTGGGTGTAGTTCTCTCACTTACCTTCCTTCCCGGACTGATGACTACAATATAATTCTATTTTGACTTGTATTAGGCGTAAATCGCTCCATGCCAATACAAAAAACGAAACATCAGAGGAATTACTTTCGATAAATAGTGAATTATGAACGTGTTCAGAAAAATACTTACCGAGATTTTTTTTGTGCAGTCTTGAAATGAATTGGCGTGTCTTCAAAAAAAGTTAAAAGGCTACTAAAGAAACATATACCGCTACGTAAAATATCGGCAAAACATCGGTTCCTGTGGTTTACCGCTTATTTAAAACAACTTTTAAACAAAAAGAAGCAGCTGTTTCGTAAAGCAAAGCTTAGCAGTTGGCACGATCACTGGGTGTGTTGATCATGTAGAAAGTTCTATATAGAAAAGTGCACTGAAGAGCGCCAAACTTTTTTTTTTCACAAGACTCTTCCTTCTTTTCTGACTACTAATACAAAAAGTTCTGGAACGTTGTCAGCGGCTCTAAATCTAATGTGACAACCTTATCTGATAGGAATGTGATGTTTTTTTCTTAGAGAATAGTGTTCTAGCGTTTTTAACGAGGTATTTTCAAACATCTTTTGCGACTACCGTCTCTCACCCTGCCGGATATGGACAATATGATTTTTTTTCCAATGGACACTGCATTTATTGAATCCGTTGACGCGCAGTACCTAAGTGGTAATTTAAACTTTCTTCTTCAGCCGTGGATGGTATTACCTGGAAATTTTTAAAAAGTACAAGTGTGTATTCTTCCAAAAATCAATGGAAATTATTTTTAGACTTTGCAGTTTTCACTGTTACCAAGTAATTGTAAAGTGGGCAAGGTGGTGCCGGTGGGCAAGGTGGTGCCAAGGTGGTGGTGGCACACGTTCTCCTGCTAGTTATAGACCAATTTCTTTAACTTGCATTCTATGCAAAGTCTTTCGGCACATTATTTATTCCAATCTGGCTAATTTTCTCGAAAAGAACTCATATTTTAGACCACATCAGTACGATTTTCGGAATCTTTTTCATCTGAGACAATACATCTCTTTTACTAACGATCACCTTGCAGCTATAGACTTGGGAGCCTAACTCGACTGCATATTCCATAATTTTTCCAAGCCGTTCGACCTTGTTAACTATCTCCTAGTTTGTTGGAAGCTTAGCAAATTAAACATTGACCCCAAGCTTTTACCTTGGATCTAAAATTTTCTACATCACAGAACCCAATTTGTAAATGCTAACAACTCTGATCTTCACCTTCTCGAGTTTACTCATGTGTACACCGAGGTACTGTGTTAGGGGTTTTAGTTTTCATCTGCATTAACGATTTGCCTGAAAACATTCATGCTTCTATTAGGTTGTTTGGTGCTGACTGCATAATTTACAGGACATTTTTTTCTAATTCTGACTCCGCCAGGCTGCATTCCGATAACAAAATATCCGACTGGTATAACATATGAGAAATGCGCCTTAACCCTAATAAATGTAACAAAATGAAAATCTCCCGCAATACAGCTTCTGCTTCCACTAACGCTTCCGACTACCAAATAGAAGGTTTTTCATTCGAACACGTAACATCCTACAATTACTCACCCATAATCTCTCCTGGCAAACGGGTGTTCATTGCATTGTCAGAAGTGCTAATCAAATCCTCGGTTATCTAAGGCGTAATTTCTCTATGACACCTTCCTCCTTAAAGCTATTATTCTACAAGTCCCTCGTGCGCCCAAAATTGGAATATACATGACCGGTGCGAGATCCCGGTTATGAATATCTCATTCAAGTTTTAGTCGGTGCAAAATTTCAGCGCAATGTTCATACTTCATAACTACTATCGTTTATACAGTGTGTAAATAATGAAATCTACCTTGAACCTTCCCCTTCTTTCATTACGAAGGAAAGTGTCTCGCCTATCACTTTATCACAAATTCTATCGTCGTAACGACAGTCTTTACTAGAGCTCCTATCTGAACCATCGTACATCTGATCCCGTAGAGTTCACCTTCATAAAGTGCACGTCTCGTCTTGTCGAACTAACGCAATTTTTTATTCATTTTTTCCTAAGTAACGAATGGAATCACTTGACCACATTAATCGTCACTAATACCGACAGGCTCCTGCTCAAATCAGCAATTGAAGAACATGTTTACTTCCATTCATTTTTATTCCTTTTTATTCTTCTATCCTATCGCATGTAAAAAATAATAATAATTTTGCATGTTTTTCTCTTATTGTATTGGAGCATTTTTGTGTTATGTTTTTTATACTCATGCATTTCACACCCTTATGTAATCCTGGGCGATTAAGGTGCTGAACTAAATAAGTAAATAAATAAATAAATAAATAAATAAATAAATAAATAAATAAATAAATAAATAAATAAATGCGTTATACTACCGATGGTACTGAGACTCTCGTGCGCCAGCGACGAAAGTTCACCTCGGCTTGTAGAAAATCTGTCCGTAAATGATGTGTTCTTGAACAAATACATTCCAAATACTTATTTGCATGCTATTTCTGTTAGTTTCTTTACCTGATAAGTAAAGTGGCACGCAAAGGGGCAGGAGTTCCGACACTGTTCAATTCTGGAGTTTTTTTAGAGTAGCGTCTCTCCAGCTTTGACAATTTTTCCATTGATTCAAAGGAAACGGTTTTACATTAAGTTAAACATGCAAGCGGTTTCATCAGAAATGCGCATTCTATTCTGAAAGTAAAATCAAATTATCTGTTAGTTTTTGCTGAAAAGGAAGACACTAATGAAAGGCAAAAAGTACGGAGCGCCTTAGGAGGATGTCGATAAAATCCTGTAACCATCGCGTGGCGCTCCGCACGGAGGGTGACAGTATCTGTTTGCTTTAAAAAGCGCACAGACCACACAACTGAAGCCTGTATGATTTTTGAAAAGTGAACTGTTCAGCCGTTGCAGTAGCCCACAAAGCTCTTCCAATTCACATACATTCAGAAGGAAAATATAACTTTATTTTGCGTATTTTTTCGGCTTTGCTTCGGCCACGGACGTATCATTTATTTCCACGTCACCTGGGTAGTCATCCACTGATATGCAGGTCCCTGTTTCATTGCTGTCATATATGAAGCAAAAGCATTCGCTTGAGCACGCCCACTTGTTGTCTTCACAGCACTGAGAGATGGGAAAAAAATGGTGACAAGAGAAATGGTATGAGTCAATCGTGAGCAGTTTCGCATACAAACTTTGCAGAAGTGGCTAATTACAGGCCACACAGAATGAAGATTGCATGTTCTGCTAGAAGGTTCAGAAGGTTCAGCGTCTGTGCACATAGTAGATGTTATAAAACTATTCTTTAGCAAG